>VWZW01005070.1:0-16209 GCA_013397115.1 Edolisoma coerulescens | reverse complement strand
AAGATGGCATCCCCCCCCCCCAAACAAATGACCAAATGAAACAAATAACACAACCCCAAACATCTGATGTAGTTATTGATCAAGCATCAGGCTGCTTTTTTAACTGATCTTTCTTCACTGAGTTCCCTTTCCCTTCCTCTTTGCCTTCCCCTTCCCTCTTTTCTTTTGTCTTTTTGCCTCTCATTTTGTCTTTTTGCCTCTTTTTTTGTTTGTTTATTTTGTTTTTTCCTCTCTTTTTTCTTTTCATCTCTTTTTTCGCCTCTTTTCTTTGTCTTTGTGTCCCTGGTTTGTTTTTGTTGGGTTTTTTGTTTGTTTGTTTGTGTGGTTTTGGGTTTTTATTTTTGTTGGGGTTTTTTTTTGCTGGTTTTTGGGGGTTGGTTTGTTTGTTTGTTGTTGGGGGTTTTTGTGTGGTGTTTTTGTTTGGCTGTGGTTTTTTTTGTTTGGTTGGTTAGTTTTTTGGGGGTTCTTTTTGGTTTGGGTTTTTTTGTTGGTTGGTTGGGTGGCTTGGTTTTTGTGGGGGTTTTTTTTTGGTTTTTTCTTTTCGTCTCTTTTCTCTCCTCTTCCCCTCTCCCTTTTCCTGGGCCAAGCTGTGCCCGTGGCTCTGTCCTGCCCTGCGGTGGCGGCCCCAGGTCTCCTTGGAGCCCCCCGCGCTGGCTCCGCTCTGTCCTTGCGTGTCGCGGTCACCAGAGGGGGACAGAGCCCCACGCGCAGCACCCGCGGAGGCAGCGCTCCCTCCGCCACCCTAAATCTCCTGCCGCCATCTGGGAGATGGATTTTGGGGTGGCAGCTGCGCCCCTGGGCGCCCCAAGCCCAGCGCCGGGTGTGATGCTGGTGCCACGCCACAGGGACCAGCCTGGGGTCGCCGTGCTATCACATGGCACCAGTGTCCCTTTAGCCTGGAAATTAAAAATAAACACTCCAGCAACCCTTAAAACAGCTGTGAATCCCCTGGGGGTGAAGCAGGAGACTGAGCTGTATCACCAACTCGGCTTTGGAACTGCTTGGCTTTTCCTGTCTGTCATTGTAGCAGAAATGCTGTTTAAAAATTACTGTTCCTGTGTTTAAAGCTACCTGTTCCCCCTAGTTTGGGTCTGATTCCCTGAGAGCTGGCACACACCAATTATTTAAGTTAGCAGCACCCATCCAGGAGAAGAATTTGCAAGCGCCAGCATTGGGAATGAGAGGAGAAGCAAATTTGATGAGCATTTGGCTTTTTCGATAGCTGGCTATGCCTGATTGCAACCCGTGGGGAAAACAAACACAATTATTTGTGTGAGATTGGATTTTATTGCCAACAGAAAATATAAAATCTGTCACCTGCAGGCTCGCTGTTGTCTGGTCCTGGGCTGGGGGCTGCTCCAGCAGCGCTGCCGGTGGGTGCCAGCAGCAGCAGCCAGCCCTGAGCCAAGGGCTGTGCTCAGGTACCCGTGTCCTCCTGTCCCACTGCCACGTGTGACCTCTAAAATGTGGGTCACCCATATGGCGAGGCGAGGCTCCCTCCCAAAATCACGGAGGTGGCAAAGCAGGGCCCTGGAACTGAGGACCGGGCTGTCCTCAGGGGTGTGTCCTGCGGGCTGCAGGCCTGGCTTTGATTGTGTGGCTGGCCAAGCCTGGCAGAGCAGAGTCTGTGGGACCTTAAGATGTATAAATAATCCTTGGCTTGAGCCCATTTCCTCAGCTCCAGCCAGCCTGCAGTGTTCCCTTGTCCGGATCCTCAGTGTCAGACCCTTGTCCCAATCCAGCTGTCCCTGGTAATTGAATTTTAATGCCTCAGGCTGGGAGTTTGCATTGGTGTTTGAAGTGAAGCATTTCAGTGTGGTCACCCCTGGGCTTTGAAGCTCCCTGTCTTCCACCAGGGGTGGTGGGGACGTTCCCACCGCTGTGGGGGCAGCCACTGTGCTTGGTCCCAGCTGAACCCACACAGCAGTTGGTTAAGAGGACTGAGGAGTTTTCTCTTGTGCAGATGGGAGAGACTGGACAGCTAGTGAGAGTTTATTCTGGTGGATCTGAAAGATGCATTAAATACTCTTGGGAGAGCCACCAAGTGCTGTTTGGACAGCTGGTGGCACCTTTGCAGCCTGCGGGGTGGCCCCTGCTGCTGTGGCCCTGCTGTCAGTGATGGGATATGAGGCACTGAGCTCCCCACAGCCCATCCTGGGCAGTGACATCCCACAGACCTGGGACAGGTCCCCATGGTCACAGCCAGGACTGCCTCCTTTCTGCAGAGGGAAGAGGAATTTAAGGTAGAGGCAGTGACTAGAAAAACAGCAGAGCTGATATTTGAGACTCTCTTTCTCTTCCTTAAACCATTTCACTGTAATTACCGTGCAAACAGAAGGCCTGGGTAATTATTACGTGCTTTTGTGGGTGTAAATTTAACGTGTTGTTCCCATGCAGCCACACTGTGAGAGAAGACTTTTTCCTTTGAGTTTTTCTCTTTAACACCCTGCTTTCAGTTTCTCCCTGGAGTCAGCACAGCCAGTTAATAGTCACTAGAGTGGGAAATACCTCTGAACCCCCTTCAGCAGCAGGGACTGGCACTGCCATCCTGGTTTGCAGGGGGATCCAGGGAGAAGCAGCAGATCTGCAGCTGCAGACTGTGGCCCAGCCCAAAACACAGGGAAAAGGATGCAATGTGCAGCTGGTGGTGTCACAAGGCTCCTGAGAGCCACCTTGTCCCCAGACTTTGGTGGAGAGTATGGCATGGAGCTGTGCCAGGGGGGTTTAGGTTGGATATCAGGGAAAGGTTCTTCCCCCAGAGGGTGCTGGGCACTGCCCAGGCTCCCCAGGGAATGGGCACGGCCCCGAGGCTGCCAGAGCTCCAGGAGTGTTTGGACAGCGCTGCCAGGGATGCCCAGGGTGGGATTTTGGGGTGTCTGTGCAGGGCCAGGAGCTGGGCTGGATGGTCCTGTGGGTCCCTCCCAGCCCAGAAGATTCTATGACTCCATGGTGGTTCATGAGTTCCAAGGGGACACTCAAGCTAACAAATCCCATATTTAAGTGCTGGGGTTTCTATAAGGGTCTTGGGGAACAGCAGCATTGTGTTTCACTTCTCCAGAGCTCTGGAGGCCAGAGCTTGTTGAGCTGAAAAACCAGTCTCTCTTACTCAAGTTAGCACAGAACAATGCTGCAGATGTGTCTTAGGGACAGTCTTCTGCGTTTTTATTTCTGACTTTAACATATTGCACGAGGAGTTGAGTGTCGCAGTTGTGCTGGGGACGGCGAGAGAAGAAGCACGCGAAGTCCAAGGATCAGGGATAAAAGGAAGCACTTTAATAATTTTTCCAAAGGCTTTTATATGTTAGTTTGCAAAAGTGTGTTAAGTGGCATAAGGTCATTGGTCCTTTGGCCATCCACCCCTTGAAGGGATTGGCCAAATTCTAAGACACTAATTTCTAAATATTTTCTAGTTAGAACCATAACAATACTGCAAAACAACCTGCAAGATAAGAGTTAGTTTACTGAAACTTCTAACTGTTTTCAGCCAGTGTCTGTGAGAAAGCAAAGACTTTCTCACAGACAGTGGCAGAAAGCTGGAAAATCTCTCTGCAACCCAGGTTTCAGCATCCACAGTTGAGAATCTCAGCTCAGATTGAATTATTTCCTGTAAGAAAATTTTCCATGGAATTACAGCCATTTCCCCTTTTTTCTGGTCATAATAATCTGAATTTTGCCACCGCCTGTATTCGACTCTAAGCACAGGAACAAATCACCATGAATGTGGCTCATTGAAACATTCCCACAGCCCAGGAGGAAAGAGGTGGCTCCAAGTAGTTTGGAATGTGGCTGTGCCATGTGTCTGGGTGTAATACAGCCGGGCAGACCTGCCCTGCTGTCTGAGCTGCAGAACAGATGACTCAAAGACTCTCAAGTAAGTTATAAATCATTTCCTGCCACCTGTGCTGTCGTCTCGCTCTGCTGTTGTGCTCCTTCCTATTACATTTGTTTCCTTCCTCCTTCCCATTCCCTGTATAAAAACAAAGCTGAATGTGCTCCTGCTGAAGACGCTCGTGCTGATGCCCCGCTCAGAGTATTTTGAGTAGAATCTCCTGGGTTTGGGCTGCCCAGCTCTCACAAATAACCGAGGCAACCAAGCCCATTGCTGAGCAGCTGCTTTTCTGCTGGTTGGATAAAGATGCTGTTGCAAGCAGTTTCATTTTTCAGTTTATCTTTTATTTCCCATGTGTACCCTTTGTAGCATAACGTGTCCTGCTGAGATTTAAACCTGCCTGTGCTTTCGGACTCGCCCCCACTGCACGAGCTGGTGTTTTGTCCCGAGGCCCACAGCATCCAAAATCTGTTGGGCTTGACCTTTTTGTTCAAAACCCCTCCCTGTAGACGGCTGCAGGTCTGTATTTGTGCCTACAAAGATCCAGGTGTCCTCTGCAGTGTCCCAGGGGCCTCAGCTTGCTCTTGGCACATGTGTAAAGACAATGGACTCGCTGAGGAAATAATGAGCTGAAGTAGGTTTGGGAGCAACAAAGATGTGAGGGGTGATATTTTCCTTTCTCCTGTTTTCCTTCTTGAAGACCGCTGGATCCGTGCTGACTCTGGGCTACAGAAGAAGGTGAGTGGAGAATTAAGATGTAGAAGAGAAAGCCCCAGGCCCTCATGTTTCCAACAGGAAAAGCATTTTGTTGTGCTGGAGTTTTCCATAGTGCGGATGCTCTGTGTATTCTGACACCACAAGATTGGTTCAGCTGGTGGTGCTTTGGCCACAGGGGAAGGATGTTTTCAAGATGCGGTGATTTCATGTCCCAACCTTGCCTTGTAGTAACAAGGCCCAGGTAATTTTTGGCTTTGCGCAGGTGCTTTTAGTCAGTCCAGGCTATATTTTCTAAATATAAAAGTACATTTTGCTCGCAGCTCAGAGAAGCACAGGGATACTTTCATACAGAAAACGCAGATCTGGAGGGGAGCATCCTGAGGATCTGCTCTGCTGTCCACTTGTGGTCACCCCCCTGGTGTGAGCAGAAAGGCAAGATGTCAATTAATTTTGTTTACTTGAACAGAATTAATGTTTCCCTGCATTTCTAAGAAGATACTTCATCTAACTTTGAGCATTTTTTATTTGAACTTTAAAAATATTTTCATGACCTTTTTTTTTCAAAATCAAGAGATCATATGAAAGGGAATCTTTCTTCTGATCAGCTTCCACTTAATAAATGTGTATTTTTCAAAGGGCTGATTAAATCAAACCTTTCTAATTAGCTCCATGGAATGGACATGGCCAAGAAAAACGTCTGGCTTAAGGTACTGCTGGTTTTGGTTTCTCTCATCTGTGGATTAAGTGGAAAAGCAATTTTATAGGTGGTAGGATGGGATGGTGAAGAGAACGTGTGAGAAAAAAAGTCCCTTATACCTGAATATGTTTTGACAAAGATTTAAAGAAAGCTCTCAGTCTTGTACAGCAGTGTTACATCCTGCTGGTGTGACCAGTCCTGGGTATTGATCTGCCCTGATAGGACAGAAAAATTACCTGTAATGTTTAGATACTGGCATTATTTCTGCAGTTTTGGAATTTCATTCTGGCTTGTTCTGGGTTTGAGCTTCCCCAGGGCTTTGGGAGACTGTGCTGGTCTAATTCCTGGGGAAGGAAGCAGAAGAGCTCTCTTATTTCTGTGTTTTTAAAATGTAAGTTCAGAGCTCGCTTGTACAGTGCCTTGGAAAGTAACTGATAACAAAAGAGATTCGGAGTTTGGATAAGGTAAGAATCAAATTGAATATTTGTCCTGACCCAACAATGCGCTCTATCTGTTCAGGAGATCCAAAGACCTGCACTTGTTTTAAAACAGTTTTTCTGTTTTCTCCATCTCCTGAACTTCTCTGTGCTGATGTTGGACTCGAGCACTAAATGTAACAGCAGTCACGAGCCCCATGGGATGAGAGCAAATTTGTCTCTGAAGTATGGTGATAGTGAACTTCCCCATCCCTTCTTTGTCGTGGCTAAGTACCACAGGAGTTACAAACACCACAAGGCACTCAAAGCCTCTGGGGATACTTCTACAACTTGTCAAGGAAGGGATGATTCCACAGAGCTGCTGATTTCCGAGGGGGCCCTGAGCTGACACGTCCGTGTTGTCCCAGCTCCTGAGCTTGCTGCAGCTCAGCCTGAAGCAGTTCCCACGCTGGGCAGGGCGCTGAAGTCGGTGTAATTAACCACGTGCAGGGCACCCCTGAGCAGGACTGACACGCTGCAGTCCCCAGGCAATACCCCTGAGCCTCCTGGCTTTGGTGAGATGCAGTTAATTCCTCTTGGACCGAGGCCTGATGCCTTCCTTCTTGGAGCCCATTCCCGTAATTCCTGTGTAATTTGATTCGCTCCGACCAGACCCACCTACAACACACAGAATACATTTTTCTAACCTCCCCAGATCCTACTGAAAATGATGCCTCTGGTCCCTCCCAGTGGGAACTTGTGCTCAGCAGAAACGCAGTGACGGAAACCAGCCTTTTAAAAATGATTTGTGCAGCATTAACAGCAGGACTGGTGAAACTTAAGAAGTGTTAAGTGACAAGGGGTCTCTGGTTTTGCTTTTATTGTCTGACTCCTGTAAACCAGAGTCCAGGAACCTGGAGATGTACCAGGAGGCTGGTGTAGACACTGAAATGGCTGGTTCTTTGCTGCCTTTTGATATTTATTTAGAAAGCACTAGAAAAAAGTATTGCTTTTTCTGACAAACCTGCCAATAAATTTGCTCAGTAGGCATAAATAATGAGCAGCATGGGGACATGGCTGGCAGATCATAGTCTTGACATGTTTGTAAGCAACTCAAAATCCATTACCATGGGATCAAAATTTCATAAGAGGCTAAGAAAACACTGAATCAGGGCCTAAAATCTAGTATATCAATTTTGATAAGCTACCTAGTAATCAGCTACAAGGAAACTTATCTTGCTAGCTGGCATAGAGACTGAAAATTAAAGAATTAGCATATTTGTGGCAAATAAAATATTGTGCTTCCAAGCAAGTGACTGTCCTTATTTAATGCCCTGCTTTGTATTTAGAGTAGCTGCAGAGGCGCATCCTATATGTGCTCACCACAGCAGCTGAAGGATGTGTTTAGAATAATTCATCAGATAAATTCATGTCCATGAATAATCTGCATTCAGATCATGACCTTCACCAAGCTGTGCTTTTTCCAGGGCTCAGAACTTCCAGCTAATGCTGGGGAGAAACAAGAGGAACACAGAGGAAGTTTTCTCCCATCTCCTTCGTTCCAGTAGGATTCCTCATTTGGGAGCAGGGCAGGAAAGCCTCGGCCCAGGGGATTTTCTGAGTGTGTTGCTGGAGTGGTGTTTTAAGCAAGACAAAGGGTTGGAGGCACAGCTGAGCTGTGAGAGCCGTGTGTGGCCAGCACTGAGTGCCTTGGCTTTGTCAGCTGGGCTCCCCTGAGTCCCCCTTGCTGTCACCAGCCATGGACTAAGAGCAGAAGTGCAGTCCCCAGAGCTGAGCTGATGTGTGGTATCTTCCCAAGCCACAGTCCCTGACTCCTCTTGAGCCCTGGGAGGGGTCAGACAGGTGGGAGCAGCTCCCACCACCACTGGTGGCTCTCACTCCTAAGCCTGGGCTGCAGAGTGAGTCCATGCAGGCACTGGGCACTGCTGGAGCTGTCTCACCATTGCTGGGTTCTGGGGAATGAGGCAGGGCAGTCTGTCCAGCTCATGCAAATCCACATATGTTTATCCACTGAAACAGCTGGCTGCTTATCCCAGCACTCACCTGGTGGGAAAACCACTAATGAAGCAGCTCTCCCTTGGGTGAGTGCGCTCGGCACACTGACTGCCGTGCATAAGAGAGGACAAAATTAGAACAGCGTCAGGACCATGGACAGGTGCTCAGAGACTCTCAGGTTACAGCTACGGGTGCTTGTGAGCCTTGGTAGGTTTTGCTCATGGTGCCAAAAACGAATAGGAAATAAAATAGCCAGAAAACAACAGGGCTGTAAAGTGTCAGGAGCAAAAAGTGAGCCAGAGATTTCCATTTAGCAAATATTATGTCTTGATACTGGATGACTCTGGTGTCAGTGGTTTCAGGAGTGAACTTCAGCATTTTTAGTATGAAACATTTACATTCTCCCTCATTTGCTTTCAGCAATTTCACAGAGCTTTGTGCTGCACTCACACAGAAACATCTTATGAATTCTGCAATGTTCCTTATTTGCTTCTTGTGTTTAAGATGGTAAATAAAATTTTGTATTGCCTCTTTCTGTGGGAATGAGGTTCCCCTGGGCATGTTCCTCAGATCCTCTGGATCACCTGGGTGATGAAAAACCTCCCAGGCTACCTGTCATGGCCTGTGGCTGGGGCCACTGTGTTCAGCTCAGGAGACTTTGGTGGTTTGATTCACCACGGCACCCAAGGAGCTGGTCCTCCTGCAAAATGAGCAGGAAAACTTGAGACTGGATTTGCTAGGCTGTAGTCCTTTGTTGTTCAACTTTGTTGTCCCTCCTCTGGATGAAAGCAACGACTCAGTTTCCTTGCCTGTAAAATGGAGGACTGGGATTGTTGTCCCTGTGTAAGAGTTTGAAGAGTGGATGAGAAGCTCGAAGCAGATGTTTTTCTGTAGGAAACATGTGTGAAGGAAGCTTGAAAGGGATCTGCATTCAGCACTGTGAGGTTTATTTGCTGTTTCAGCTTGTTTGTTCTTTCATCAGGCCGTTGAACAATAGCTAATGGAAGGGGATGACCTTATATTTTTTTTCCAGGATATTACTGCTCCTGTGTCTTTGAACCAATTAACGCAGCAGCTTTGTGTGCGGAATGCAGCAGCGTTGGGTCCTCCCTGTTAGGACTTTGATGACTGCTGCAAAAGCAAAAATGTGGCTGAATGGGGCTTTCATTATTTCATTATTCTCTAAATTTATTTTAGGCTGCTAAAGAATTAACGTGAATAATTTTCCCATTTCACCATCTGCTTTAGACTCCATCTCAAAGGGCTCCCAATGAGCATTGCAGGCAAAACCCTTTAGAAATGATCCTCTCCGTATTTCCCGCACTCAGCAGTCTGCTAATGTGGCCAATAGATCTAGGTGATGGGCCTGCATGATTTAGGGAGCATCATTAGGGTTATGATGAGCTATGCAACTGTCTTGTTTATTCACACTTAGCAATTTCCTTGCTGTGCCTTTTGTCTCAGAAAGACTTTTTGCATTTAAGCTTTTACAGAGAGAGTAGTGCCAGAGACATTCAGCAGGTGAGACATCCACCTTGGGCTCAGGAGCACAAGCTGCTCCTCTGCTTTCCGTCTTATTTCCCTCGTGGCTCAGGCTGGACACGCTGAGGAGCTCTGGTGAGCTCTCCATAACTGACCCGAGGGAAGGGCACATCCCCTGCTGGCGTTCAGAGGGTCACTCACAAAGAGTTTACATGTCTTGACTGCCAGGTCTCTGTCTCTGTGCATTTGCCACTCCAATCTCTTCGGTCCAAGGTGGTTTTTTTAATTCAGTCTTTGCCTACCAGAGTTGAACTCCACTGGAGCTCTATTAAACATCCTCACCATGATGCTTCTCAGGGCAGCCCATGACTGCCCTCCTTCCTTGTGAGGAGGAGGAGGATCAGGAAGCTAAAGTATTTAATCTGCCTGTTAAACAAAATTATTCATGGCAGGTGAGTGGCTGAGCAGCATTTTGCAAGGTTGCCATGAACAATCCATAACATGGCCAGTCTTGGCACGGGAGTGCTGCTCTAGCTTTAGAACAATGCCCACACCTGGAAGAAAAATGGTGCACATCTCCATATTCCTCATTTCCTGTGATAGGTGTGAAGGGATGCCTTGGTGGCCAGGTGTGAGCAGCTGCAGCTCTGCCCTTTGGGGTCTGAGCGTGGCTGCAGGGCAGGGTAGAGGAGCAGAGCCGTGTCCGGAGCGGAGCTGACGGGCTCGGAGTCAGCCCGTGCCTGTGCCCCCGGGATGCGCACACGGAGATTTATCAGCGTGGGCAAAGTGGGGCTATAACAAGGTGACACAGCTCTGGGATGGCACGTCACTCATCTCCTGCCAGCCTGGGACCAAGTGGAGGAGAAATGTGCAGCCGCCCTCGGCTCGCCCCTCTCGGTTTTGTTTGCAGAGCAGAAGACAGACGGACGGCCACACACACAAATGCACTCAGACTTCTCCCCAAAGTATGAGGTCATCCTAGTATTTTATATTCAGAGTAAAATATTATAATGGCACTCTTTCCTTCCTTCAAGCAAAAAATTAGTTGAGCAGATCCTCTATTCTTGTGGAAAGCCCGTGAGTCTATTACTTTGCTGGAAATTGGATTTTTTTTTTAATTCTTGAAAGGGCTACTTTCTCACACAAAATTTTGGCTGAAATACAGTTTTTACCATGTTTTGCAATAGAATACGGAAAGGAATCTGGCTATTTTAATTTTTGATTATAAATAGAAAGACTTAGCTTTATATTTTGAACTACTGGCATCATATAAATTAAAACAAACAGGAAACATTCCAACTTTTTATTTTTATAAACTTGTATTTTCACTTGCTCTTTCCTCAGTTAACCTGCATTAGCTCTTTATTCACCCTGGAAATCCACATGGTCATAAAAGACAATACAAGTGTGCTTAAATCCCCCTAAATCCATCACTTCATAAGCACCCACACACCTCTCATGGTTTGAAAAGGGCATTTTGATCACTGTTTTATTGATGCCAACATAAATGAGTCACAAAAATCTTGGTGCAACCTCTGCGAGCCAAAGAGAGTCTGTCCATTGACTTATTGACTTTGGCCCAAGCATTTGATGCACGGAAACAAAAGAGATTGAGAGACCTGGCTGACCTGAAAGATCCCATTTCCAGGAGGAATCCATGAGAGGAATCAGGAGAGGATGGATGTGATGGACAGCGGGGTAAACAGGGTGGGCGTTACAGCTTTAACATCTGTCTGCAAGGGCACTGGAGTGAGGCCTTTAATTTCACATTAGGATTCTTCTCGTATTTGTTAGATAGAACAATATTAACCTTTTGAATTTATTTAGAAACTCATTAGTGCTTTTTTCTATAGTCCATTCTTTTCCTGATTAACTCTCCTCATTACAATTCAAATTTCTTTCTGCTACATTTACCACATTGTCCTGCTTTCTCTCATCTCTATTGTTGCTCGGCTTTATTAAAGCAATGAAAAAGGAAGGGGGGATCAGTTGACACAGCAACCTTCCAAGCCTTTGGTGTTTGAGGAGGAAGAGAGAAGAAGGGAAACACCCCTGAGTTTGCCTTCACCACCTAGGAGAAGGGGCGGGAGGATGTGGCAGCAGTTTCTATACAAGTGTGGGATGCAAACATGGTTCAGAGTGGAGAGGCAGATAAAAACCCTCTAGATGTGCCTTAGTCCATGCCCAAAGGTGCCAGCAGGGCACTGAGGTGGCCACAGTGACAAACCTGCAGTGAACCTACAGGCTTGTAGGGCCTTGACTTTCCTGCTTTCTCACTTAAGCCATTGCTCAGTCCCAGCGTTTTTAAATGGAATTCACTCTGAGGGTTCAGCGTCCTCATCCTGTCCTGGAAACATGTGCAGCTAATGCTCCTCTGGCATCCTGCACCTAAGGTTGTTTTAAAAACTGTGTGTAAGCCTTCAGTAGCATTTCTTTTGTGTACTTGAGATCAAGGTAGAAGTTGGGAGCTGCTGTAATTCCTCTTGACTTCACTCAACCCCAATGGAATGTGAATGGATGCTCTGATAAGGTTTTTTTAGTAAGAGACTTGAGCCTGTCCCTGTTTTGGGGGAACTGGGATGGGGAAATGCTTAGATTTATTTGTGTATTTGCTGCCCTGATTTGCAAACTATTTTTTATTAAGAACATAATTTTTGCCCTGTTTTTTTTCCTTTTAGTACGGTGCTCGTTTCTCAGCAGCAGCGCTGCCACATCCCATGTGCCCGTGATTAAAGCTGCATTCACTCCTGACAAGAGATGATTAAATACAGCCAGATGATTCCAACCATCCCAGCCGCCGTGGTTCTCTGATTATTGGTGTGTTTGAACGTCTCACAAATGTGAATGAATGTGTTTACGCAGCAGCAATCGTACAACAGGGAAGTGCCAGAGTGTTTTATTTGAGGAACAGAGGGATTAACTCAGCAAAGGTTATATAAAGAGGTTTTGGCAGGGCCACAAAAAGAATCTAAATTTCCGAGTTTCTACTCCAATGCCTTAATCATAAAATCATCTTTTCCCTGAATTCTTTTCCGTCTGTGGTAATTATAGTTTTGGCTGGGTTTATGTCCTTTATAAAAACCTGTCTTTCACACATCTTGCGAAAGTGAAGAAAGGAAAAAAAGAAGATAAAACAATCATAATTTTCCAAGTGTGTAATTCTGGATTTCAGCAGAGGCCTAAAACAAGTAAGGTAATTATTCCACTCAGTTCAGCACCATTTGGAGAATTAGGCTATTTCATGAATTGTAGCTTTAGAATAAGACACATGGAGTGGAAAAAGCTCAATGAGCAACATGTAAAATAAAACAAATGCTTGCAAAAATCAGAGGAAAGTAAAGGAGCTGGCTGCAAGTGAAGGTGGTTGGAGTAAGATGGGAAAAGTCAATGATGTTGAGGGAAGGTTTAAAAAAAAAAAGGCAAATAAAAAGAAAGATTTTATTATTTCCTTTAGTTTATGGGGAAAATGCCAGAGCATATTTACAAGGCCAAATTAATTCTTGGTGCAAACTAAAGATGAAAGGACTTTCCCCAAGGCTGAATTTGGCCCATGGGCAATTACAGGAGGTCAGTCAGGGGAAGGTGCCAGGGAGAGGTGGAGCCAGCTAGTTAAAGGCTAGGCTAGACATGCAAGCACATTTGTTAGTGATGGTTAATTAACTTGTTCCTGGCAATCAGCCAGCAGGGCAGGAGGTGGACTTGATTTGCAAGTCCTGATTGCCAAGAAAGTCACCCATAATTGCCTGTGATCTTGAGGCTTTCTAGTTTTCACCTTGGTCTCCTATAAATGGTGCTTGTGGGTTTGTTTTTTTTTATTTTTTTAGTTCTCTCTCCACAGGTTTTTTTCTTCATATAACACCATTTTCATGTTTAGTGTTACTAATGTGATTGAACCTTTGCTGTGCTGTGATTTTGGGTGCACATCTCGACGTTGCTGGATCTGTGGTGAAGTTGTTGGGTTTGGGGCGTTTTGGGGAGGATGTTTCATTTTGATGGGGGAGGGCCCACTGTCCAAGGAGAGAGTGGGATCAAATCTGTGAGGCAGGAGCAGTTGCACCTGCAGAGAGAGACTGAGGGGAGTGGGTTTTTGCTGAAGTGAAGAGGAATAAAAGCAAGAGAATGATATTAGCGTGTAACTTTTGGCAGTAGATGCAGCCCATACTAACTTCAATTTCAAAGCTTCTCATTGCCCTCACTTTGTGCCTTATTAAGACCCCGACCTATATTTAATGGTAGGAATGTCCCTTTTTGCTTCCTTAATTCTCTGCAATTGAGCTACATAACCTGCTAAATCTCCACTCGGCTCTCTGAGGCATGTGGGGCTTCTCACTGCACCCTGAGAGACACCAAATTCTAACTCGAGCCTTCTCTTACAGTGTGTGTGTTATTGTGGTTCCCTGCTTCCTTGTGGTACAAGCAGAATAACGGAAGAGAATAAAATCTTATTTTCAAATATTTATGTCGTGTTCTCAGGGGTGCTCCCAGCTTCTCAGGCAGGTTTCTGCTCAGACTTCTCAGTTTCTTTTCCTTTACATGGGATGTTCTGTGTCCAGACAAAGAACGAAAAAAGGACATATTTTATTATTTAAAAAGGCATGTATCCAATGGATTGTTTTATGAAACAAGTTTTCATAAATATTAGACTTGAGAAAAGGCCTCCTTTGGCAAGCCTAGTCTGGAGAATTCTACCCTTGATACATTGTTTAGTGCCGACTTCTTTCATTTTTCTGTCTGGAATTGTGCTGTAGACCTTTTCCAGGATATTTCTTCATGATGTGACTCACCCAGCTTCCAGAGACAAAGTGCAGCTTATTCAAACTATTCTAAGTGTATTTATCCAGGCAAATATTTGCACATGTAAAACAGCAGCAAAGTGCTGCGATGTCTATCAGGGCAGGAGAGCACACAAAATCTCTGATACTGTCAGTCTCTCCCGGGTGTGTTTGATCTGGAGTTATTAATTGGCAAAGAGCAGTGTAGGACTTTGATTCACACCCGTACCCGTGCACAGGCACCGAGTGAAAGCTTTGCACAGGTTTGAGGTCTGTTTTCTCAGCACCACGTCTGGTTTGCACAGGCTCACGGCTTCATCGGAGCTGCTTCCCCACAAGGGGCCCTGAGGTTCTGCAGCTGCTCGAAGGTCTCCCTCCTCTGTGCCACTGGTTCAGTCTTCAAAAGCCAAGAGCTGCCAGGAGCTGATGGCTGTGTAATGGATTCCTCAAAACCAGCTGGTGTCACTGTTGAATTTATCTTATCTGGAATGGTTTGGGGTCTGGATCTTACCCTCAGAGATTTCTCATGCAGCTGCTGGTCGGTTTTGCTCCCTAGCATGAGTGAAAAGCCCCAAGAGCAGGTGCTGTCCCTGAGCTGGAGCCCTCCTTGCAGCAGGATGGGCATTTTGCCAGCTGGCAAGAGAGGGTGGGGATTTCTGCACTGGCCAAAAGGTCCAATTAAAATGTTGTGCAAGTTCAGTTCGATGGGGCTCAACAATTTCACGCTCTCATCATGGAAGAGATTTCAAGAGAGGCTCCTCCTGTCCCCAGATGAAACTGGCCTTTTTTTTCCTGGAGGCTTGTTCTCTGAACTGTTGACACAGGCTGTGAGAGCCCACCAGGGGTGATGGGAGGTGTAAGTTGCCATATATGTGGTTAGGAATTTGTAGGAATTTGGCAACATTTCTTTGCTGCCAGGGTTACAGATATGACAGACTGGTGTTTATACTCTTTTTTTTGACTTTTGGCTGCCTGAATTAATGCATTTCCTATTGATTCTCTAATGAAGACAGAGGCCTGAATTCATACATTGCTTTTTATTTGCATTTTTACTACAGTTAGTCTCATTTCATCATTGCTGAAGGCCATTAGTGAGGAGCTGGGTGACTTGTCTATGCTTCTGCTTTTTGTAGTTTTCCAAAGTTCTATACGTAATAAATCAGGTGCCCTTTCTTGCTTCTGCAATTAACTAATCCACAATGTAACAGGAGAAATAGAATCGATTGAATATGTCAAACTTACAGCCTTAAGAAAAAACCGCAACAAAATAATGAAACACTTTTGTGATGATGCCTTTCAAAATCATTGTCCCTTCTCTTACACAGGTCTAGCCATGAAATTAGGATGGATAAAAGATTTTGCCACTCTGTCCCCCTCCAGTCAATCCCGACCTGTGTTTGAAATGAACTTTTGATGTGGCACATTCCGAGTTCTGTGCAGCAGGCAGGGCTTCAGCTTTCTGCTCCTCCCACCTCCAGACAGCAACTCCCTCTGCTTCCCTCGAGGCAATTCGTGGTCCAGCAGCAGAACCAGCAGACACATCACCTGCCACGAATGCCTTGAGCTGCTGGATGTAGCTATTCCATGTGATTTTTTCCTTGTGGAGACCTCTCAGTTGTGTTGCTTTACCTTCCTTCTCTGAAGGAGGAGGACTGAAGCAAAAGAAGGTTGAGGGACATTTCTCAGAAACACCTCTGAAGCTGCTGCCTGGCACTGAGCAACGATAGTCACTCAAATCCACATTAAGCTGCATTTCAACAAGGAAGTGTTTGAGCTCAGTCTGACCTATACTTTGAAACAAGGATTTGAAAGTCCTCTCTTGCATAACAGGCTGTGTTCATAAGGGGAACAGCATCATTAAAGCAAA
Source organism: Edolisoma coerulescens (assembly GCA_013397115.1). Lineage (NCBI taxonomy): Eukaryota > Metazoa > Chordata > Aves > Passeriformes > Campephagidae > Edolisoma > Edolisoma coerulescens. The sequence continues at coordinate 413 of VWZW01005070.1, read as the reverse complement.
CCTGGATCCTGGGTTCCCTCAGAACCAGCAAAGTTTCTTGATGGCAGTTCGGAGGGGGCCATTGGCACTCCAAGGGCAGCCGGAGTCTGAGTCGCTGGCAGCTTTGGCCTGGGAGAAATCCTGCACCGTTTAATCATTATTAGGGTTACGGAAAAATTTAGGGTTGGGATTAGGGTGAGGGTTAGGGTTAGGATTAAGGTTTAGGGATAGGGTAACGGTTAANCACCGGTGCCCGGAGACGAATGCCAACATTATACCATGGGAAAAAAAACCTAGACCCCCAGTTCCTTGATGGCAATTTTGAAGGGGCCATTGGCACTTCAAGGGGAGCCGGAGTCCGAGTGGGGGGCAGCTTTGGCCTGGGAGAAATCCTGCACCGTTTAATCATTATTAGGGTTACGGAAAAATTTAGG
>VWZW01005069.1:530497-550387 GCA_013397115.1 Edolisoma coerulescens | reverse complement strand
GCTGAAGGTGGCCAGAAACAAAAATGCTGCTTATAAAAAAAATACCCAAACCACCCCAGGGATAATTACAGAAGACTGAGACAGCACAACACATATCAATATTAAGAAATCTGGGAAATACAAGACTTCATGATAGGCGTAAAAATCCAAAGCAAAGTACAAGTTACTGGCAAAAAGGGCATGTGGCCATGACAGGTTTTACCAAAATCACTGCTACCAAAAAACTCCTCAAAGCTTGTTGAGACTCAGGAATGCAGACTGGGAAAACAAAAAGAAACCACACACCCAAACTAACTGAATATGGATGACTGCAAGCCTCCAAATCAAAGAGGGATTTGACCACTGTTTAGGAGGAAGAAATCATTGCTTGTTCCAAGATTAAAAACTTATAATTCTGGCCCCGGCTGAAGCACTATCATTCACTAATCTGCTGCAATTTAGTCGGGCTGATCCCCGCTCAGACAGACGGGGCATTATCAAAAGTTCCTCCATTCATTTCGCTTCCTGTTAGGCAGTGAAAGCCCCTTTTATACCCTCCTCCAGAGGCTGCTAAAGCCAGGGAAGACTTTCTGATAGAGAAGATAAGGTGGTTGGATTTATTCATGAGAGGAGGAAGGGAAGTTGTACAGGCTGATTACAGCTGCTCCAAAGCTGAAAACTAGAGGTTTGGAGAAGGGAGGTGGGAGATGATGGATTTCTTATTCAATAAGCATTATACCACTACCATTATTGTTAGAAGTAGCATTAACTCTCCTGATACTCAACCACAGAATTGAGATTTTACTCTGAAGTTGGCATCATCAAATATGCACATGTGGTTAAATAATTCAAAAATACATGGACAAGGCAGAATGTAGTATTTTTTAGGAGACTAAGTAAATAATTTTCAAAAAAATATTATCCCTAAGACCAAAGGATAAACTAGCCAGAGTCAGAGGGAAGACACTACAAATGGTCTCCAGATTGAGACTGTTCACATAGCATTTGCAGGGTCAGATCTTGTTCTTATTGTCGACATGAGCACTCTCAGACTTCAATGGGGTAGCATGGTGATTTCCACATTACTTAACATGTGTCAGCAATTTTGAACAGTTGCTTTGCAGATTCTTAGAGCAAACCAAGCAAAACCTCACCAGTGAGAGCCCAGTACAGTACTTGGCAGATGAAAAGCTGCCTGGAAACTCTATCAAGTCTCTGAAAAACATTCCCCCATTAATGTTCAGACAATCTGGTATAGTTAGAGTAGTTTTTAAATGCAACAAGATGGAAACGCAAACGAAAACACATTTCTCAAGTTTAAAAAGGTCGAGCCAAAGCAGCGAAGCTCTACCAGAAGTTAGGGCCAACAATGATGCTTACAGGGGTAAACCCTGCCTCTTCCTTCCCCTCTCCCAGACTATTCTTCTCCAAACGAAGGAGCAAAATAAACAAGAATCAAAATATCCACAGCAGAAAATCACAAGCAGCTTTAAAAGAAATAAAATAACTCAGCTATACCTCATCATTACTCCATCCAGTCCAAATACACATCAAGTCTTTAACTGTTTTCCCCTCTGACAATACTAAATAAGATAAATACAAGCAAAAATAATTTTTTTTTAACACACTATTATATGAATAGGAAAACTTAAAGCAACCAGCTTAAATAAGACAAGGATGGAGAGTAAACCCCTGTTGGGCAGAAAGAGGGCATAACCAAATCTAGAATGGCATGAAGACCCAACAGAGATGGTTCACAGATCACCACAGGGAGGGTGAAGCATCAATGATACTCATGTAAATGGAGACAAGGCTGACAAATTAACTCTTGTTTTGCAGAATACCCATATGCAACCAAAAAGCAACGAGCTACAAGAAAATCCAGAGCTTATTTCGATCCAGCTCCTCCTTTAGGTCATTTTATATACACTGTACAAAACTTGAGCACAAACTGTACAGATCTGTTTGCTCCGTGGTCACATAATTTCTTCTCAGTGATCAAAGAATCAGGGAATGAGGAGACAACAGCTTCTTTCTATTCTCACCCCAGCCTGCATCTCTTCAGACTCATCACTTCAGGCAAAGCTCAGCTGGCACCCGCTCTCCTCACTTTGTGCTGCAGTGGGATCTTGCCTGTTGTAACCACCAGCTTCAATCATAAACTGCAGCAAACTCTGCAAACACTCAGATTTAATGGGCACCTCAGAAAAAGCTGCCAAGTCTCAGATCCCCCCCATAATAAATAAGGTGATATTGCTCCCCTATCTCCACAGGGACTTTGCAACACAAATCTGAAGGGACAACGAAGTGTTATAAATCTCCAATGCACAAAAGCAATTTTACATGTTCATTTGCAGATTCATACTATGAATAAGGACAAATTTATCAAAGCGCAAAGGGTGTTTCCTATAGTGGGAATGTTGTAATGGGATGACAAGACACAGCCTGCTTGTTCTGCATGTTTGGTAAGATTGTTGGGTCTTTCTTGTCACAAAACAACTCTTGTTACACCAATATTTAATTAAAAACAAGCAGAAGTCCACCAAAAATTTCCCATTTGTTTTCAGGTCCGAGGAACAGTGGCAAGTCAGAACTGATACTGCATCACAAGGAAGTGAAGAGGCATGAATGAGATTTTCCTTGGTCTTTTCAGCTTGATAAAGACCCAACTGCAGCAATGCTACAGCTGAGGCAAGGGAGTCAGACCAAGTCTGAACACTCTTCCCACTCAAGCTGACAGACTACAAGAACATCACAACCAGAGGCCAATGCCCACTGGTACAGAGCTGGATACAACTCATTTTGTTCAGTGAAAATATGACTTTACACATATGACAATTTCAGGAAAGCCAAAAAAAGAACATGTTTACTTGGCTCTTACATTTCACTGCCTGCCTTCTGCAAATTCAAGGTTGGTTGTTGTGATGATGCCAGGGTTTGGAGGTCGGTTTGGTTTTTTTTAATAACCCCAAAACCTAAAAATTCCTACTTGTGAAGACCACCTTTTGTTTCTCATAAGCCTGGGTATGGATATACAGATGCCCAGTTTCTAGCATCTGTACTGTCCATAGTTACACTTGGAATAGCTGTGACTGAAGGCAATAGAAGATTTCAATAGTAGTTGCTTTGCCACACAAGCCTCCAATTCCAGATTTCTGCACACACTGAAAGGGGCATGTGGCATTACCAGTGGCTGGAGTTCAGCACGTTCCTGGGCAGCTCTGCAGTAACAACATTTACACTGTTAAAGGTGGATGCAGTAGAGATCAGAGAGGAAAATAGCAAAGAAATCCAAAATTCGGAGAACAAACCCTGTAGGTGCAAATCAGGCTTTGCAAACTCATGACACACTAATAGAGTAAGGATTTTCCATCTCATCTCCGAGGGAAGCAGCAGCACACGGTCAGCAGTGCCAGGAAGGTTAGAGGACTGCCAGAGCATGCACAGGAGAAGGTTTGTCTGCAAACAGAATAAACAGCCTTGACTAAATTCTTGTAACCAATTAAGCAACAATTCTCCACTGAGAAAACGGCATCTCCCAGGTCCCTGCCTAATCCTCAACTCCTGCTTCTTGAGCTGGCTTTCGATTTTTAAGTCTTCCATTTTTCTTCAGAAGCAGAAGACAAATGGATGCCAATTCTGCAGACATCCTGGTTGCAAGGCTTTCATTTGCCTTTTAAAGACCATCAGTACTCAGAAGTGACTTAACACTAATGAGCTTTCACCAGCAAGTCTGCAAACATTAATACATGTGAGGAGGCATGCTAAATCCACTCAAATTACCTATCTGCAAGGCTCTCCTCCAGCCTGGTCTGGACTTCAAGCCCAGGGATGATGAAACCTGGAAGGTAACTACGGATTTTCTCTCGTCTGCATCCCTTTGTTAAGCTACTCAGTGATGCTAAGCAGATGCATTTTCAATGTGCTGCTTCATCTCATGTAAAGGGGGGAGAAAAGGAAAAAGAGTCAAAATAGTACTTATCTGAAAAAAAGCAAATATTTTAAACTAAGTACTGCTACTGTTTGTAGAATGGCCTGTAAGAGAGATACAGCTGAAATTCCTTTAAATACATGGGTTCCGTTTTTTAACTGCCAACAAGTCAATCTGACAAACCAGCTCAGTTAGGATCGCTCCAACAAAGCCGAGGGTCCCGTCCCCCACCCTTTTCCTAAGTAAGCCAGCACAAGTTTCTGGCATAGGCACTGGTGTGTGAGATTTTAACATTCCCCTTTCCATAAACAGTCATACATCAAGCTCTAAAAATTTGCTTCACAGAAACATTTGCACTAGTAAAACTCAATTATTCTAATATTTGTATGACACATGCAGGAGGGGTACATAAAAAGGTTATGGTGAGCTCATTTAAGAATTTAAACAAGTACTTGATAAAAAGGTTTTGAATTATTCACTCAGCTCCACTATTAAACCAGGCTTCCAAAAGAGTCTTTAAACAGTACAGCCCAGAGACGCTGTATTTATAACAAAAAGGCAGCACTGAAGCCATCACATTGTCTCACAGAACAAACCATTCATAATTACAGTGTAAATGCACACAGCCATGGTATCGTGCCTCGGTCACAATCCTGCCAGATTAACTGGACACTTTAAACATTTATACAAATATTCCTTTCTGGAGAGGCAGCACCACTTCTTTCTAAATATCTTAAGTGCTGCTTTTTAGGCTAAGAAAGAGCAATTTCTTCAAGAACATCCAAAGTCGAGAGAAACACTCAGGAACAGTACTAAGCAAGACAGAGACAATCTTTTACAAGTATTTATTTACTTTTATACCAGCCTGTTTGGGCTGGCAACAAGTATTTTGCTATGCCCCACAAAGCTTCACAGCCAAACTCGAGTGAAGACATCACTGTGCATCTCAGTTACAAACTTCCATGCTAAGTTTACACACAGCACAGCAATCTTCTGAACACTTGCTGCTCACACACATACCAAACCTTTTTTCCAAACCTCAGGGCCCACTTGAAATAATGGCCATCTCTAGAGGGAGGAAAAACAGAGGGCTTGGAAGAGATAATGTGAGTGGTGCTTCACTTCTCTGGTACACACATCCTCTCACCACCTGCTTCCTTTCTCCCCATCCCTTTTTCTTCCACCTCACAGGCTGCTCTTGGTAGTTCAGCTCAATGAACACGAGCCAAGATTTCCTCTCAAAATAACTATTCTAAAACCATTTCAGCTATGAGCATCACCCACAGAAACACTTCCATTTGCATATCATCTTCTCCCCTTCATCAGTCTGTTCCCAAATAAACTCATGGGCTGGTGATATGAGGTCATGAAGTTGTGGAAAAAAAAGCAGGATACCCTCCCACTGCATCCAGCCATGTTCCCAGACCAAGGGCAGGATGAGTCAGTCTCCCAGTATAGTCGATTTCAGGCATTTCTGGCAGCTTTATTTTAATGACAGCATTTCATTTCCTTCAGCCATCTCATTGAGACAGCCCGAGTTAAAGTATTAATGAAGTGCTTGAACACTCTCACTGTCTGGAGGAGATGTGGGGTATCACCTAACCAGCTGCTCAAGATTCACACTTAGCTGCTCTGGTCACCAACACAACCAAGAAAAGGATTTTTGCATCACATGAGCTAAGGAAATATCTGGGTGTAAGAAGCATGAGCCGAAACTACCACAGTAACAAAGAGCCCTGAGCAGAACCAGCAGCACATCAATCTAAGACAACCATAATCCCTAAAAAAAAAAAAAAAAAAACTAAGGGTATCTTGCCATTTCTGAAGAAATGGGGGGTTGGATGGTTTTGTTTTGCTGTTACGAAGCCAAAACATCGTAGCAGTTCCATCAGCAACACACCTCCTGAAACGTTTTTTATATTTTTTAAACCTTTAAATTCAAATTTGCTGACGTACTTTCCTTCAAACTTACATCCCATCTCCTCATCCACGTGTTCTTAAAAATCTGTTTATTTGAAGCACTGGTTTTCCTGGTTATGGGTAAGGCTCAACACCTGCACCACTGCAAATGTAATTATGGCAAACTACCATGGCTATTTGTAGACTTCCTGTTCATCAAATAATATTAGTGTACCTTTGCCTTGAGCAATTATTTACAGAGCTGGAAATCCTGAAGTGACACTGGAGATCACAGAAGCATTCTGCTGTCCACCCCTCCATTATGCAATGATGCTTTGTATTAGCTTTTGGAACCACTCAAAGGGGGAAATAAAATCATCACAATTCTTTATAAATCTGTCCAATGAAAAGGAAGGGAAAAAATGTAATTCAGTTAAAACTCTGCGTTAGCTTACTCCAGTTGAGACTGGGAGGCATTTTACACTTCAGCTGAATTGGCAGCTCAAATTCAACTTCAGGCTCCAATGCAAGCTTTAAGTCAAACTCCTCAGCAGAGTAAAACCCTTATTAGCCTGTTTTCACTGTAATTTTAATCTTACTTAATTCTGAGTATGTAATTTATGTTAAGAATAACCCACTTTTTTCAGAACAGGATATACAGCATGCAGAATTAGTCCCTGGGTAGCACAGTTAAGGTTTCTCTTAGAGAAATAATTTTTTACATATTGACAGCAAAGGAAAAAAACACTGAAAGCTTTAATAAACAAAAAAATAATTCATAAATGCACCATAGATGGCTGTATTAATTCACCTAATATATATCCCTAACCCATCAAAACCTAGCCATGCAGCCTCACTTCAAACCAATGTTATGTGCTAGAAAGATGTTTGATCTGTTTAAAAACTGACACTTCTTTTTCACTACTCACACAAGGGGTGGGAGAGGAGAGAAAAAACAGTTGGTATTCCTACCTTTAAACAGGAACAAGAGCATCCCATTTCTTCTCCCACCCATTTTTCCCAATTTATGATTAAAAAATGAAAAAATAAAAATAAAACAATTAAAAACACCACAAAAGGCCCTTGTAAGGACAACATCTCAATTTCAAGTTCCACCAACAGGAGGAAATTCGTAACAATTTCTCTAGCTGAAATGAAAACAACTTCAAAGCACGGTCTGAAGTTCACAAAGTCAGTTTTACAGTCCAAACTGTCAATGAAGCTGGTACACAACACCCACCCATACCAACACGAGCAGTATTTACATCCTGTAGCCAACCTAAAGCTCTGAAGCCTCAGTTACTATCTCTCCCAATCACAAAACATTCAATACGTATTTCCTGCATTATTTGCATGGTTATTTAGATTCTGGGGTTTTGTTTGGTTTTTTTTTTTTATGCCCACTAAGTAAAAAGCCACTAAGATCTCCCACCCAAGCTCAGAGGAAAATCCAAGTGAATTACCAGGGTGGTTTCCCACTCTCCTCCTGCACTTGGTGCTGCAGTTTTGTGTTGTCCCCTTGGCTCCCACTCCTCTTTAAGAGGTAAAAAAATAGTTCAAACCCTATCACCCATCCCCAGGCCTGCAAACCAACATGTCCTTTTCAGGGAAGCTTACACCCTGCCACAGCCTATTTGTATAATCTGAATGGGAGAGACAGGGAATAGTTAAGCACTTGCCAAGTGAGTGATTTGAGAGTGAAATGCAAGAGATGCACACACCAGAACAGCTGGACTGTGCCAAGGGCTCAGGTCCATCCCCACGTCGCAGGCTGGCATCGGAACACCAGGAATCTGAATGACTTGCACTAAAATATCCACTGAGGGAAAAAAAATTCATCGCTCCCTTTACCCTCTAGATTTTCCTCCATTTTGTGTGGTGCAGACATGGAAAAGTTAAGGAGAGGGTCTGCAGGACTTTGCAGCACGTTCGGCCCCGCGCTGTGCTGGAAGCAGGAGCTGTGTGAGGGGAAGGGAACCGCAGAGGCCCTGGACAGATGTTTCCATTCACCAGCGCTGCCAAGGAGCCGGGAACGCCGAGTTCACTACTTTGGTGTTATTTACATTTCCCAACATCCAGCAATAACCATGCCACAAGCAGTTTAGGAAAGGAAAATCCCACGCGGCAAGGGAGCGTTCTACCATCACCTTCATTAAAGGGGAGAAAATTTAAATGGTTTTTTTATCCCAGTTCTGAAACTTTGCCTGGTTTCATTTTGCCCACTGCCATCCAAACAGGACACAAGCATCCCAAGCCTCATCCACTTTGAGATAATTATCAGCCATTGCCCTTTTGCACACACACAATTGCTTCTGGGGTACCAGAGATGGTTAACTGTGCCACCCCTGAACCACCTGGACATTTTCTTTCCATTTTCCAGAATAAACTGACTTTTGATCTAGCACAGAGGACAGCTTCTCCTTCAGCAACTGTGCCACAAACCAAATGCTCCGAAGACCAAACCTGAAAATACCCTTGGTGGAAAGGTGCATTTCAGAGGCATTCATCCAAACCTCAATCCTGAGACCCAACAGGTTTGATAATGAGCTGCCAGATCCAGTTTGGCAACTAGAACAGCTACTCCAAGTGCTGCCCCATCCACCCGAACACACTGGAGCATTAGACACATGCAACAATGTGCTCTGCATGTCCCAAGGTGCTCCCTGCAGCAAGAGATAGGAAAGATGATGGAGGAAACATTTTTTCACACCATATTCTGATCCTCCAAGTCCCCTCTGAGCCCACAGCAGAGGGACAGAGAAAATAAAAAGACCAGTATTACCCATTTCTATAAATGTCAGTACTTTCTTGAGCTTTCAAAGGGGTTCTGTATCTCAGCAGAGACACTGTATCATGTTTCTCAAAGTTTCGTGCTAGTGAACACTGCCCAGACAGGGCAACTTTACTGGGAGTGAGTGCAAGGCTCCGCTCCTGCCACTGCCACAACGGGACACCTTCCTTCCCAAAGTAAACCAGACACTAATGCTATTTATGGATCCTGTTGCAGAACCAGACAGGCTTCCCAGCCACTATTCATCAACGTGCAAATAGGTTTTACTCCGTGGCAGGCAGAAGAGATTTGAAAGAAAAAGTCCTGAATTTCCGTCTTATTTTTTGAAAGAAATAAACATTTGAAGATTAGTTGGAAATTCAGCACGGAACAGTAATATCTGCAAATAAAGGCTGATCACAAATCCTAAGGAGAACACTTCATTTTTTAAAAATTGACTGTTTCAAATTAGTTCCTAAAGAATTACTAAAGGAAAGCAAAGATCCATGGAAAAGGCAGCCAGTTGATGTACCAAGGGACAGACCTCTTGAAGAACATCAACTCCATCAGTCCTCCATATCCAGAAGAAAGGCAGGGAATATAACTGTGAAATCTTGCTACTTTGCAGGAAAAAAAAAAAGACTACATCAATTTCCAGAGACACATAGATGAACAACACTCACCAGCACTACTTTCAAACATTAACACAGCAGACTCCACCAACTCGTCTTCCTATGTCTTTGGGGTTTCAGTGGGAACTACAGCTTTGTTCTTACAAGCATTTTTCATGGAAGCACCTTTGCATTTAAAATGTCAACTGTAAACGCATCTGCTATTCAGATAAATCACCCACAAGCACTTAATTTCATATGCAAGAAGTTTTACAAAGCTCTCAAAAGAGCCCAAGGACATTTGGAAAGATAGATGCAAGTTTAGAATGAGTCTTAGCATATCATCAACCAAAAAAAAAAAAAAAATCTATTCTTGGATATCTCCCTTTGGTGATTCCTATAATCTTCCTTTTTTTTTTCCTCCTACTCCTTTGAGAAAGTAAGTTGTTTGGTTATTCGAAAAAAAAAATGGAAGAACCTGTTTTGCAAGGCATACAAACAAAGCAGTATCTTCCAAAAAAAGAAAAGCTCATTCAAAAGTATGTAAATATTAGGGCTGGTAACACAAACAATAAAACCACAGGAAACACAAGAAATTAAGAATAGATCAGGACTCATTCAATTTCCTGGCTGCTGGATATATAAGCACTTTTCTAAGGTTGGATGTATGAGACAAAATTTATTTTCTGAGTAACAGACATCAGGGAGTTAACACAGATAATTTAAAGAGGCAAACAGAAACCAGTGACTGTTCTGATCCTGTCTCTGCTCCTCGGCAGGACAAGGACATTGACCAAGGCAGCTACACCCAGAACCGGGCACATCAAGCACCAGGGGCTCAGCATCCTGCACTACGCAGTGAATTCAAGTTCGGTAAAGTCACAGAGAAGGCAAAAAACAGGATTACTCCTGTCTCATCACAGGATGCTGCTGAGTGCCCAGTGCACACCCCAAAGGCTGCTCTTCAACAAGGGACAGCTCGAAGCTGAGCACGAAGCAGAGGTGACAATTGGTTCCCAACACGCAGGGTGGTCCCTGCCACTGCCACCCTGCAACTCTCCCTGGCTGGGAGGCACACCCCCAGAGCTTGACACTGCATTCCCCAGCTCGGGCAAATTCCCAAATTCCCCACTGATGCTAGGCTTTCATCTAGCAGCATCCCAGCAGTTCTTTCTCTCCTCTCCATCGTGGGCATTTTTTTTTCCACCCAGCCAGAAGCAACAAGGTCTCAAGTAGACAGAGTTGTACATCTCTTGTGTGGAAATTTAAAACGCTGCTCTGCCGAGCATCACAGCCACGTTAACTCATCCACACTGCAATAGCTCCTGCTCCTCAGTCCAGCTTCCATCAAAGGCTAAACCAAGTCTCCTTCTTCATCCCCAAGGTATCCAGTGGCTCAGACCTACCTAATAACGAAAAAAAAAACCCTGCAAAGAAAACAATTTCTTTCCTTCACTGCAAACACCAAGTGATGTACTTATCCAAAGACAAAAATTAAGAAGACTTAGAGCACATTTCCTCCAAAACGGCCTAAGTTTCTCTTGGCACTGAAATATCACAAGCCCAAGGCATAAATACACACAGGTATTTATGCAAATGGTGGTATTCTTTCTTAATTAATATCAGTCGCATTGATCAGATTAGATTCTTAGTAAAAATTGGCAAAGATTTTACAAATTCATTCCTGGAGGAAGAGGGGGAATTAAGAACCGTTTAGGCAGAGTATTGAAAAGCTTGATAAATTTATACTCACTTGATACACTTTATCATAATGCTTGATCTTTTTATATAATGCAATTGTACAGTAACTGTTTGACTGCCATTTATCTGCCATCTCATAGTAATAACTGATATCACAGAGGGGATGGGTCCTGCAAATAATTCAGGAAAGAAAGGGGTAAAAAGCACACTCATGTTTTGTAGCTTCAGGAAGATGTATACATTTTCAAGCACTTTCTTTGCCACAGGTCCTCCATCTTCCTCAAGTAGTTCTGAATTTTCATTTCAAAACTTGCTCTCCACATACTCAAGTGTTTTCCTTTTCTCCACCTGCCGTAAGCTGTTGCTGGGATAGGATCTCTTATTAGTCGCAAAGAACCCAATGACTTCTGAACTTTGAGATTATAAAGCAAGAAAGTTACTGAACACTCACATGCAAGTCGATTGGCTAAGAAAAAGTAGCACAAAGTCCTGCCAAAATCCTAGCTAATCTGATAAAGGAAAAACCAGGGAGGTCTAAGCACTAAACCCCGCGGTTTAAGTAGAGCCAATTCCAGCTGCAGAAGGAAGCACATCACATGCAGCAGAGCACCTCTTCTTCAGAAATGCCATCTGAAAAGGCAACATTTTACCACCTTACTGCCCATAGGTAAATAGCAAAATTCCCAGAACACAGGAAAACGTGTGGGACTGACAGGTAAATTTCATACCGGTCAACAAACACAACTTGAAACTGACTGGAAGGAGGGAGAAACAAATTTACCAGACCTACATGACATGAAGCCAGTTACCACTTAAGTACTTCTTTAATTCTCCCACTTTCAATGCACTTCGCAAACAATTAATCCTCTTAACATCCATGCAAACATATATATTACCCACAGTTTTAACTTGTAAGCTCTTCATGCAACGGTCTAGGTCTTTTTCTAGCTTAATACACTGCTCATGAAAACAGGGACCAAAGCCCTGTTTTAACTGTGGAACAGCTCTGAAAAAATCTCCTCCCATCACCCCATTCCCATCAGCATCTTGCAGAGAGACAAGAAAGGCACCCACTCAAAAAAATACTTTTATAAGCTAGTTAAAAGCATTTTATGCTAGTTAAGTGCTCAAATCTCAGCCTCCATGCTACACACACCCTTCTTCAAGGTACATAACCAAAAGACTCTTCCAAAATTAATTAGCAGCTCTGGCCAGGGTGGAAAAGCAGCTCCAAATTTTGGAGACTCCCAAGCCTCCAATGCACAAATTAAGCCCAACTCAGCAGGAGCCACCAGCACTCAAATGCAGCCACACAGTAGGTACCAACATAACGCCCAGCATCCTCCCACAATGGCTCTGAGGACAAATGTGTATGTATTTTTCTGCTGGCATCTGCACCACAATAGAGAAAAACCTGCAGTTAACAAACATGTGCGGCAACATTTTGCCTTGAATCGCACAAAAGTGTAAAGAGACACCTGGACCTTGTGAAATGAATGTTTATTACACAAGGCCTTCTTTTATGGCAGCACATATAAAAGGGGTTTAGTCTTTATTTCTCTACCCAGCTGAGACAATCTACTTTCTCTGCAGCTGCTAGGAGAAGAGAAACTATAAACATTTACATTTAATGCAACAAAAGGTTTGCTCACCACCTCTTGTGTTCCACTGTGCTCTTAGACGATGATCACTCATCATAAAAATGGGTGGAGTGGCTGCAAAACACTCAGTGATGGAAAAACTGACTCCCATGTTCAAGAGAGGTTCCTGCACAGGCTGAAAACCCCACTGAAATGGAGTGTTGTCATTACTCCCAGGATGGGAAGTCTTTGGGCTACGGATGCAAACCCATCTGCTACACAGCACGTGAAGCAGCCCTGTTTTACTTTATCTCAGAATCACCCTCTGCACCAACTCAAAGACCTTCAGATCAGACTACAGAAACTGTTTTAATCTAGGCCACACGTAAACTCAATCATCTCCAGTTTGGTTTTAAACAATTAAAAACCAGCACTCCCAAGTACAAAGTGCAGACTTCAAGATGTCCAGTGCCATCAGCACCGCAGCCTTGCTGCTGCAGTGAAAGATTTATGGTAACAGGGAACAAAACAACAGAATTCATCACGTAACACCAGAGGTACATCACGTAAGCCTCACTCCTCGGCTGACTCACTAAGTGATATTAACTTAAAAAAAGCAAGTCCCAGTTTTGCTGCCATCTTACTTGTGGGTTCAGCAATTAGGAAGCATGCTGTGCACAAGCTCATGAGCCAAAAGAAATTAGTCTGTACAAAGGTCAAATATGGTCATCCTGTCCTCCCCTTCTCCCTAAAATAAATCACTTCCTCCCTTCCTTTAACACCTGCTTCCTCCATCCAAGCATTCATTGTCCCACTGCTATTATGGGACCAAAGGCTTCAGCATCCCAGAGGAAACTCAGGAGGGAAAACAGTGTGCGCAAAGCAACCAAGACTCATTCCCCTTCAGCAATCTCAGCCCTCACCATCCCTTATTTTCCCTCTCTTCCTATTGACAATAAAATTTAGGATTGGGCCAGGTGTTGGTAGCCACACGTGCTGGGAAGCCCAGTGTGCCATATCCTGGTACTGAACCCCACTGTGCCTATAGTCACTAGTGTGGACTTTTCTTGCTCTCACACCTCCCCAAGAACCCACAACCAACACCACAGGGCAGGAAACGAAGCCAGACAACCCATGGCCTGACGCAGCAAGGCTTTTTGTATTGTTGCCCTGAAGGGAGAGACTTCACACAAGCAGCCACTCTGTGCATCCCTAGAAGTGGCAGGAGCAGAGTGACATCAAGAACATGGCAAAAGGAGCCTTTGGACAAACCCATCCTCAGCATCAACTTCTACTAGGAGGTTTTTAACTGCAGGAGGTTGCTGTGCACATTCACTCTCCCAACTTTGGTCTTCCCTACGCTGAACACAGGGAAACCTGCAAGAACACGATGAGTCGGCCAGCATCCATGCGTGACACACGCCAGGTGTGTTAATCCATGGAAGAAGAATGGGTGAGTCAGTAGTTTGAGTCTGAAGACAGTCCGGTTTAGAACTGATGCTCCGTGCCAAAATCTTTGTTTGTAATGGTTTTACTAAGTGCAGCATTCAGACTGACAGAACAGTTACACCACTGAGGGCAGAGATACACTGGGAAAAAGATTTACTTTCCCAAGTAACTTTGCCAGAAACCTCAGATACGGTTTAGATGAAGATACAAATATGTCAGAGATTTTAACATAACTTGCTGCTCCAGTTTGCATTAGTCACGGGTGATAAAAAGCACAGAGGACTCAAACATGACACATCAGACACTTTCTCTCCACACAAAGTTTTGATCATCATCATCAAATGACCTTAAAGATGCCCACCTTAAATCATGCTCACAGAGAAAAAGTCTCATCAAAATTCAGCCTTGTATTTAATTAACTCATCCCTTATTTTCTTTTCCCTTGCACTCAGAAATAAAGCCTGAAGTAGCTGCTACAGAAGAAAATCCTTAAATCCTTCCTTTTACACTGGATCAGGCTAATCTCAGCAGTGCTGTCACACTGTAAATAACATCTCACATTAAAAAACAATTTGGGGAGATCTCTCACCATGTATTTTGCAAATATAACATTAAGGTAAAAACAGTTCAGCAACAAAGGGACTGAAGGGAAAGTTAGATCAGCCACCTGAAAGTAGTCAAAAAAATACAAAAAAAAAGAGACTAGAAGCAGTCAGAAGCGGCTGTGGAAAATTTTGTATAGTCTATTAGAAAATATTACAAGTGCTTGAAACAAAGATGCAATGGATCACTTGCAACTACCCGAGCTCATACATTTTAAATGTTATCTCAGAAGAGCAGCTCCACAGGATCCAAAGAGCAATCAGTCTCCACCCCATGATTTTCAAGGAAATCAAAAGGTGACCTCATAAAAGGATCAAACCTACAAGAGAACTGTGACAGTTCAGTTGTCACACTGACTGAACAAAAAACTATGACCAGTTTTGGAAAGACAAGAGCAGCCAAATGGGAATATTACTTATTATGAACAACTTACAGAATCACAGAAATTTAAAAAAAAAAGAAAAATTTGACTGAAGAGACTGGATCATTTTAAATAAATATAAAAGCGAATTCACAGTCTTTGTGAAGGAGGAAGATATTCAAGAAAAATACAAGTCGTCCAGGAGAATTAACTCTGTCAAGACAACCTGTGGTACAGAATTACAAGTTCACTGGTCAAGAAGCACCATTCTGGATGCTGCAGCCAAGGCCACAGTCAAGGTCCTCCAACAACCATGGAGGTCCCTAAGGCCCACACCACCAGTAGACCTCGCCCAGAGGCACAAAACCCAACCTCACACCCAAAACATGCATGGAATATACTGTATTTCAAGCCTTCAACACAAGTGCTGTAGAAGGTGCTGACAGTAGTTTGAGGGGTCATTTTTCCTTATGTTTTCTCCAATCCTAGATTAAATATTTGAGCATTTGGACTGTGAGAACTACACTGCTATGCCAACAAAGAATTAGCTTTTTTCTCACCCATATTACAAATCACCCAATAAACTCTTCAGCATCAGATTTTTAGGTTTCTTTTCAATATATATGAAATAGTCTTGTTAGACTGCCTGACCATGTCACAACATGTGATCCATTACAGCTACAACAGAACTAAAGCTTACTTTTTCCAAGGTATCATACTATATACTTTTTAAGGACTGTTGACTACTTAATATTTGTGATTGCACTTTCTTCCCTTGTTCCTCAAGAACCTAGCAGCCTACCTAAAATGGTTATAAAGAAAACTTTAAAAAATATTATTAAAATGGCGTAACTTATTTTGCAGAAAAGATTTCTCTTCGCTCTCGACAGAAATAACTGCTGTCTTACAGAACTTAAAAATTAAACATTTTGACTTTTAACTCACTGGCTTATCTCAGAAACATCTATCTCTCATGTCATCTTCACATGCTATAAAACAGGGATGGGCACCACAGTCAAATGCCTTCTTTGCAATCGGAAAAGCACTTCCAAGAGTTTAGGTTTCTCCTGGTGGAAGCATCCAACCCTCTGCCACAGCAGCTGCTTGTGATAACACAAAGGAACATGAGCCAGGTAACTGATGCAGGTAAAGAATGAACTTTTTTTCTTAACTAATACAAGTTATGAATTGTATAGACTAAAAACAATAATGCATTCTTAACTGGGATCCATTTCCCAGTCTGGTTTGCTGAACACACCCAAAACCCCCAGTATGGCCCAGCTGGGGAACTGGAAGAGGCTGCTTACGTCTGTACCAACACACAAAAGAGATGAGATGACAAAATTGCAGTTCAAGTTTAGGACGACACTGAAACTTTTACCTACTGCACGTCTCACCAACCGTCTCAAGAAGGACAATAAACTCTTTACAGGATTTGTGGCGTCGCAGCTTATTTGTCATGCAGACATTACGAGAGGAGTCACCCTGTTTCCCTGACAAAGCACCATAAATATATAGAGGTATATTGTTCTGAGAAAGATCTGTATAGCTTCACTGCAGCAACAAGTTCCCAGCATAGCTGCTTTTCCTGGAGCACTGCCATCATATTTTCTTATCAGTAACCGAAGTAACTAACCAGCTAACTCCCAGTGATGGGCTTTGCCTTCTAGATCTGCATAAAGGTCATTCGCAAAGGGAAAAAGGCAGGCTTGATAAATAAATAAATAAAAAGAAGCCATTGTGCCACATCCACGGCTTTGTTTCCAAAAGTCACTAAGAAATGCAATGCCAGGCTGAAGTGCCTGACTATTCAGTAAGTACAAGGAGTGGCCGATTCCCTCCCCACAGTGAGATTGTTGACAGCTGTTTTAGAAGAGAAAAAAAAGTGGAAGCATGACTAAGCTATTCATAAAAATCGCATTATATCCAACACCCTAAAAACAAGTTTTGATTTAGAAAAGGTGCTGGGCTTCCCGGACGTGACTGACCAGGTGGTACATGCCAGCCCTAAACCAGGCTCCCAGCTGGATTATATCCCCTGTGGCAAACCCCAGGGCAGCGAAGGACTCTATTTACACCAGAGCTATCAGCTGCTTCAGAACGTCATTCATTACCTTTATCTGTCCTACAGGTGATCAATGCAAGCAAGCACATGAGCACTTGGCATCGAGCAGCACCCAGTAATCACAAGGTGTAGGCTGCAAGGTGTTTTCCTCCCCAGCTTTCCACATCCAGCCTCTCATGTGCCTGCAAATAGGAGTTATTCTCCAGCTGGAAACCACGCCAACAGCCAACTCCCTTTCCAGGAGACTGGTAAAACATGGGGCCACAATCACACAGGGAGGGTGTATCGTGCCTTTATGGCCTCCTGGACTATCTAGCCTTTTGCTCAAGTTTTTAACTTCTTAGCAGTGCCTTCCACCAGTAGAGCAAAGCCAAAACCATATAGTTCCTCCATACTAATCAGCTGTGTGGTTTAGCTGACTTGAGGCTATTTATTGCCTGTGTGGGGAAACCCTATAGAAACAGCATTTAATAGCACTCAAGTAGATTGCAGAGACAACCAACTACAGTAATAAGCAGAAAAACTTCCAAGCTGCTTCAAGGTCGGTTTTAATGGTGAGTGGACCACCACCAAATACCAGCGAGAGAAAACTGATACGTTGGTGTCCTAGAAACAGTGGAGAAGAAGTAGGTACAGCAGGCACTGCAGCTTCTACTAATGATTTTTTTGTTAAGTAGTTATTTATTAAAGCTTATTATTCCAGCAGAAAATTATATGAAAGAACCCCACTGCTTTTGTAACACAGGAGCATGTGAACACCACCAATAAACCTACCAATGTTTTTTTCCTCCAGTGTAATTTATTGACTGCTGTTCTTAATTCATGCTTTGGATAGAATAACCAGATTCCTTTAACAGTACTTAATCCTCCTCTTAGCACAGGAGTGTACCCTAGACCAGAACACGGCTTACTCACAAGTATATCCCGCTGAGAGATTAGTGAGCTCTGCATATGCCCGAGTCTCAAAGCTGCGCTACGCAGACTGTGTTTAAAAACATCCATCATCGGATAGTACCTGGCAGAGCTCTGTTCCTACGAGAAGCTTTGAGTTCTTAACTGCATTTCCCTTCTTTGATGCAGCGAAGCTGTAAATCAGGAACATCGAGCTCCTGCCTTTCTCTCTGGCTGCAGTCCCTGGCTGGACTCTGTTACTTGGAACTCGTGTCCTCACCTCTCGGGCTATGCCGGCCATCCGTGGCCGCCGGAGCCGGGCAGGAGAGCCAGGCTGGAACGCCGTCACACAGCACAGCTCATCCGCACTACCTGCGGGGGACTCGTCGTTCAGACTGCCTACAAAACCTGTCTACCTGGCAGAACTCAACACCCGTGCCCTTCTAGCAACAGCCCCAGGCTAGCCCGTCCGCCCAGCACCGGGCAGCGCAGCAAGGACAGACGGGCGATGGAGAGGCTCAACCCATGAACGCGGACGACAGGGACACGCTTGAACTCGTGCCAAGGGAAAACACATGCCCAGATGATCCTCACCTTGCCTAATGCACCCTGATACCAGGCTTGTAAAAAAAAAAAACCAAAACCAAACAAACCCAATCTGAAGTGTGCGAACAAAACACTGTCACCATGTCCCAGAGCACAGTAAACGTCCCTCTAGTACAGACAGGGATGTCAGGAGGTTAACATCAATCTACTCCCACTACTAAGGTATCTACGTATAAAACTACACCTCCTCTAACACCGCAATAAATGAATCATTAGTATCTTACCTTCAAGGACCCATGTGGAACTTGGTTCACCCTTACAATTCCACAATAGCTCAGCAAAGGCGTGCAAAACATGAGAAACACACCCGACAAGGGACTCGAGAGAGTCACCGCAAACAGAATTAATGTAGTTGGGCCCTTTAAAAGCGATTAGATTACATTAGCCAAAACTCCCAGCACACAAGACATCCATGGATCTCAGACCAACTGTCTAAACTCAGCTCTGAAGCTACATGCTTTACATATTTCTACTGCATCGCATATCTCCATGAGTACCTAAAGTTTTATGGCTGACGGAGATTACAGAGAGCCACAGTGACCAACTGTCCTACAGCAGTACAGGATTTCTAATCCCTTTATCAAATCCCTATCTGATCATCCACAGCAGAATCAGTACAACACACTCTTAAAAAAAAACCCAACTTTTTATAAATCACTTTTTTCCCACTTCCAATCTCCAGCTAACATGAAGCTGTAAAGGACACTGGAGCAGAACCAATTCCAGAGATCAGCAAAATCAGACTCTGCAAATCCCAGCTCCTCTATATGACTTGCGGGGACAACACCATCACAGAAGGTGGATTAATAAATCCCAACAGTTTACAGGTTAAGAAAAACTACCATTTTGCAATCTTCATCCAGAAACTCCTACATTTGCTTCAGAAGAAGCGCCTGCACTCGAGAAGGAACAAAAATACTTGTATTTTCAAGCAACAGAGTGAACGCATGAAACAGGCCCCACGGCAATGACCCTCTGAGCGACACCAAAGGCGACTGAGACCCAAAGGTGACACACACCAACACCAGCGTGTTGCGGGGGACTCCTGATACGAACCCGCGGTGACTTTCTGTGCAATAAACTGAGATACAAAGTTGTGTCTGCGAGCCTGGAGGGGGGTTCCGACCGGGGTATCAGTAATCCCAGCGGGGAGGGAGGCTGGGGGCCAGGCGGATGCGTGTCCCCGGCACACCCCCGGGCACAGCGGGGCTCGTCCCCGCGCGTCCCCCCGGCTGCGGGGCCGCCACCCCCGCCCGGCTGCGGGGGGACCGCGCCCGGCCCCGGCCCGCAGACAATAGCGGCGGGGAGCAGCCGCGCGAGAAAACACGCCAAATAAATGAAAAACTACCAAGAGCCGTAAAATGAAAAGGAATAAAGCCACGCGGAGGACAGGGGCCGCCCGGAACGGCTCCACGCGAAGTTGCGCGGAGAAAAACCCCCCGAG
>VWZW01005069.1:506123-530216 GCA_013397115.1 Edolisoma coerulescens | reverse complement strand
TGTGTAACGTGGTGGTGCGGGTGTGAAAGCGCGCAGGCAGCTCTTTAGGCTGCGGGTTTGTTTTTATCGGAGGGGGATCTGGGGGTTGCTTCATGCCTGGAAGAGTTCAAGGCCCGGCTAGATGGGGGTTTGAACAACCTGCGCTATTGGGAGGTGTCCCTGCCCATTACAGGGAGGTTGGAACTGGGTGATGCTTAAGGTCCCTTCCAACCCAAACCATTCCAGGATTCTAGGATCCTGCCTTCCCACGTGCTGAGCTCCGGCTTTAGGGCCTGTTCCGGTTGTTGGAGTTCTGGCGTCCCCACTTCCAGCAGTTAAAGCCTCTCCTATTGCCCAGAGCACAAGTTGTCCAGCTGTGAATGGGATCTGCTGCACATCTGTACCTGTCACAAACCCAGCAGCTCCACTTGAGTCCTACCAACCCAGCCCGTGGCCGCGTCCTGCTCCTCACCTTCTTTCCCAGTTCTCCTATGGCTGTGTGCGGTGTGTAGGTTTGATGGAGGAACATCTCCCATTCCGTTCCCACGCCTTGCCCCGGAAAAGCAGTGGAAACGGCAACCTACCATTAGCAAATGAGCTCATGTGGTCTGTGGTCCATGTGTGGCTGGGCTGGAGGAGGCCCTGCAGAATGAAGATGCCTGATCTCTTGTGGTGGTGACTTGCCTTCAGTTACCGTTTCTGTTGGAAGCTCTTTGGAAATGTGTACATGTGGTGGCCCAACATTTCCACTTGGCTTCTCCTACTGCACACGTGTGTATCCTGCTAGCCCTGGTAGTGGCTGGATGATCATATGCACAAAGGCAGTATCAGCACTGAGCTTAACGTGTCACTTCATGAGAACCACCCCAAAAATACTTGACAATTCTTTCCAGAGTCCTTGCTGCTGGTCAGAGCACTGGGAGAAGGCTGCAGGTAATTCCCGTACATCATGTTCTCTCTAAGCAGAACAGAAAAACCAACACTGTGTACAGTGCGGGAGATTATCTGCTGAAAACCCTGCACGTGAACTTGGCATTGGCTTCCAAAATATGCACCACTGATTCAGTTGAAAGCAACTGAAACAATAAAACTGGTTTCAATGCTTGTGCATTTTGGTCATTTTGGACACTGGAATGTACCAGCATTGTACACCCGTTACAATCAGATATAAAGCAGTAGTTTTTTCTTATATGGCTCCAATAAAATAAGGCACATGAGAGCAGGGACCCTGGAAAAACATTTTGCTTTGCCTTCCTTCCCTCTATACAAGAAGGGCTTATGAGGCAGATCACTTGGAAGTTCCCAGATGCGAGAAGAGGGGCCAGACGTAGCGATGGCTCAGCAAAGAGCACCATCTAGTGAAAGGCCACGTCTTGACGAAACTGTCCCCTACAATGCGCCAACCAAACAATGACTGACGCAGCCCAGCCCAGCCCAGCCTACCTCATCGCATCTGAAGCAATCGTCAGCGGGGTAGCGTGGTAACAGATAACACCTGCCTGAAATTTTCCATAACAAGAACACCGAGGTCTTTAGCTCTACCTTCTTGGTTGTCCATCAATGGAATTTTCTTTGCGTATCAGCTGCATCTTGGCAAATCAATCTCTGTCTTCTGCTGCCTGGCCTGGAGCTGACACAGCCCTGGTCTTGCTGTAGGTGCCCCTGTGTCACATGGTGGGGGTCAAAAGTCCCAAAGCGGGGGCTCCCTGCATCTGTACCAGCTGTGTACATGCCCATGCACATGGGCTCATGCATGCTGCTCTTGCAAAGAGTTTGGAAATGCTTTGGGGGTCTCTTTTCCGCAGAAGAGTGTGAAGGTCATCTGCTATCAGGGCTGCTCAGGACCATTTACCATAGTCATAATAATCCAAACTGGAGGGCAAGGAAATTAGCATGGAAAATATTGAGAAAAGACAGTGCAGCAGCTTAGCACCAAAGCAGGAGGATCAGCTGGTTGGCCCCATTCATGGAAGGTGTTCTGGTCCATGCAGTCACGGTAGGTGAATCAAAACACAGGCAAAGATGGTGTAATTTTTCCTAAGAGAAGTATTCCCTGCCAAAGTGGGCTTCTCTGACCTCCCACGTATCCCTGGAGTGCCAAGCACTAGTGGTAACTCAGGAAGGGAATTAGCAAAGGTAGACAGTGCTGTGGGATGGGTAGGCAGCTCCCCAGACTGCCAAGGGGTTGGACAGGGTCTCAGTTTAGATTTGAGCCCAGGTCCCCCTGGCCTGTGGGAGGGCTCTTGATGCCCCATGACCAGAGACCACCGAGCATCTGCCACAAAAAGGCTGTGTCAGCCACTTCAGATGCCCAGCCCCTGCTCTCAGCAGCTTTTAACACATCTTTTTACCTTGCATTTCCCCAAGATTAGTCTGCACTCTACTTTAGCCTTTACATTATCCACCCCCAAATTCTTTATATCAAAATATCCTGTCTACACCCACATATCACCACAAACCAAAACAGGGAGGCAGTAGATTAAGGGAAATTTGTGCAGCACTCTGTGGATGCCAACCTCCTGACAAACCATTTGCCTTCAAATCACCTCTGACACTAGTTCCCCTGGGTTCCACCCCCTGCTATATGTCCAGGTCTGCTTTTCAAACGCTATTAAAAAAATAATAAAATATATCAGATGTTCTTTCATTGCCTCTTTCAGGTCTTAATTTGTCACAAGCTTTGCTGCAGGGCTCCCTGCTTCTTGCTAGGGAACTGGATTGAAGTGCGAGTTGCACTCGTGAATGAGACTGGAATTTGGTTCTGCACAACATAATCTGAACATTTGTGTGTAGTGGCATGAATTAGCAATATGAGCGCATTGTTCCCGTTTGCTGGAAATGAGCTGTCCTTGCAACTGAATAGAAAACAGGGTGCAGTGCAATGATGGAAGCAGCAACTATTAAAGATTTGTTTTCATCATATCCAAGCAGCTACAAAACTGAGACACTGAGCATTAGTGTGGCTGACAACAGTGTGTGGTGTTTTCTTTGTGTCCCTGCTTGTTTGAAGCCAGTGCCTGGTAGCTGAGAATAACAGCATCTACACCTGAAGAGATTTTAATATCATTTTCCTTCTTCAAACTCTACCATTGTTATCTCTGAAGTCCTGTGAGAGGTACAATCTTTGCTGCAAAATTATGGACTGTGGCTGAAAGCAGGAGAAGTTAACCCATTCCTGTGTGCACAGTTAAAATGTAAAAATTCTTAGTGTGTCACAATCATCAGACATTGGAGTTCGCCCTTGGGACAGGAGATGGTGTGGAATGGGTGAACTGCAGTAAAACCCACCGAAAACACAAACACTTAATGACCTGCAAAATTAAATTATTGAATTCAAAGCAAGTTCCCTGGGTTCTTCTGCCCCTCTGTGGAAAGTTTCTGGGGCTCTGGTGGGAGGAGAAGGGGTGCAGGCTTGCATGCAGGTGTCACCCACCGCGTACCCCAGCTGCTCCTCACGGCTCTTTGTGATGATTTCTCAATGCTGGGAGGCAGTGCTTATCAGTTGCTCATGCAGATGTCATTTTAGTTGCTCAATTGGTGGGGCACATCTAGCAGATCCACCTCTTCAGCTCACAGGGCCCCTCCATGTGCTGATAAGCTGTGCTAACACCAAACTCTCAAAACTGCCCTTTACATATATCACTGGAAGCCCTGATATAAATACTGTTTTTTCTTCTGGTCAAAACTTTCCAGTTACTATTGTTTAAAGGACACAGAAACAGGTAAGGGAACATCTCTGCTGACAGCCCCAGCAGAACCACACCCACATGAATTTATGACAGGTACAAATCATCTTATTTCACATCACATTTTAAATATCCACCAGACCAAAGAAATCTTCTGGTGAAGCCCATGTGGTACCTCCACCTGCTGCCTTGCTACATCTGTATCTGTAACTTCACTGAATCATAGAATATGCTGAGTCAGAATCATTGAGTCCAACTCCTGGCCCTGTGCAAGACACCCCAAGAATCCCACCATGGGCCTGAGAATGTTGTCCAGACACTCCTTGAACTCTGGCAGGCTTGGGACTGTAACACAGAAACAAGAAATAAAAACAAGCAAAGAACAAGAAGAGCTCCACAATCACCTTCGCCATCCCACAGGGATAAGGTCTGTGCAGGCGTGTTGCAAAAAGGGTGACATTTCATCCCCTCCTGCCTGGGCTAGGAGATAATACCCAGATTGGATGGGGCCTTTGAGCAGCCTGGTCTAGTGGAACATGTCCCTGCCCACAGCACGGGAGTTGCAGCTACAGGATCTTTAAGGTCCCTTCCAACCCAAACCATTCTGTGATTCTATGCTAATGGCAACTACAGAAGCAACTCACACAGCCTCCTACTGCCTGTGCCAGACCTTTGAAGATCAGACAGTGTTTCCTCGTCCCAGAAGAGGCTCACAATATAACTGCAGGCTTGCCCTCCCTTCAGCCCCGTGGGATAGATGGTAGATAGAGCAGAAGGAGGGATGAAAGGGGACTTGCAGGCTGCAAAAACTGTCTTTAATCCTCCTGGGCCAGTTTTCTCTTTCACTTGGGCTTTATACTTCGTGCTTTGTCAAAGGACAGTGTTTACAATCATCCGCTCTGGCCATCCTGTTCTTTTCAATACACTTTTTAATTTAATACAATTCTATTTCTGTCTTCAGCAAGGGTTGTCCAGGTACGTGCAAAGCAAGGGATAGGCAAATCTATGCCAAAAGGCTTTGTTGAAGTATCAGAAAACATCCATCAAATCCATTTATGAAACTGAATTATGTGGAACCCCAGGAGTAAAAAATTACAGACACAGAGAGTTAAATTGATAACAGACTAGGATAAAAGCTTTTATCAACACAAGCTATAAAATTAATCAAATGCAATATACTCCAAAAAAATTAGAGCAGTTTCCTCATCCCCTACACTCTACTCAATTTCAGATCTCAACAACATACAAAGTAGTTTAAAATTAATCAATACAGCAGATCCCACAGTAAAGCAACAAATCAAGAAAGTAGCACATGCATTTGCAGCCAATTATTTGTTGCCATCACCACGTGTGGCCGGGATGTGAATGCACACAGCACCCCTGGCTTCTCTTGAGTCCATGCCAGAGCTGATGGGTGTATTTGGTTTTTGTGTGAGGCAGTAAGCGAAACTGTCAACATCTAGGTCACTGGACAATATTTGCTTGGGTCTGGCAAATATTATGAAGGGTGAAACAGGCTGAAACTGTATGCACAGTGTGGATGTGCAGCAGTATCTTCTTCTCTGTCTGGGACCTGAGTGCTCCATCCTTGACCTCTACTATTCAGATTTTCTCTGTAGGTGTATATGGACTGGATGAGACCTCCCAAACTACTGAATGTGAGAGAGGAAGGTCCTCCAGGTGCTGGGAACCATAGGTGATGGCAAATATGTCCAGCTTATCCAAACACATAAACACTTTCTCCCGTTCATATCCATTCATGAAATATCTGCCCAAACTTTTCCTACAGGTCTTCATTAACCTGCCAGATGAAAAATAAGTACCAAAAGAGATGCTTTCCTCAGGAAAGCAAAGATGGATTGTGTGTGTTTCACAGAGATCCAAGTGCAGGGTGGAAACTCCCATTGTGGACTGTCCGCTTCAGGCACACGAACAAAGCCTATGGGTTGAACATGAACTGCTTTAAAAACTGCTCTGAATTTCCATCATCAGCCACCCACCAACTGTTTTGCCAACACCTGTGTGTTACAACATGTACCTGTAGCAGACTGTTGTAGTTGGCTTCGTATCTTGAGAACAAAATAGACTCCTTATATAGAGATTTCCAGTGCTAGAAAGCCAGAAAGTACCTCAGCTCATCTCGTGAAGCCCCATTTTCTCGCACACAAATTCTGTACCCATTGCCAGTCAGCCCAGCTCTGCAAGCTGGCACAGACCCACCAGATGGTCCTCGTACTTCTGCACCAGAACTGCTGATGTGTGCAAGGGTCAGCAAAAATGCACCGTGGTTTTCTTCTGCTTAACACACTTCCAAGTCATAGAAAAGCACTAAAGGCCATTGAGCATCTCTGTTCAGCAGCGTGAACAGTTGGCCTGTTAACAAGGGCAGATCTCTTGTGGCAGTAGGTTGAAATAACCTCTATTCTCAAGAGGGGAAAAGGAAGCTGCTTTACCATGTGCTGTAAACAAATGCTGTGTGGGACCTAGGAAATCGAAGGTATGCTGACACAAATCCTAAGGCCAGGAAGGACAACAGAGACTTGGACATTCACTGGAGGCTGTGCATGCTTGCAGTGGTGGAATATGGTTCAGCATGGCAAGCTCTGAGGAGTTAATTCTGAATATGCACATGGCTTTGGTAGGGTTGTCCTTAGTGCCAAAGGGAGAAACCAGGCTCACAGACGCTCATCTCTCCACATTCCCCAGATCAGGAGAGCCACCATAAACACATCTTTTCTCCATTCCCCTCCCTGCCTCCAGTTGCAATGGCTCTGGCTGCTGGGACAGCATGGGCTTGGCTGGCTATTTGCAGCAGCGGGCGTGTGAGACATGCTGTGAGGTGGACACATTGCAGGGTTGGCATTCTGGCCTGTCAGGGTCTCCCCTCACTCTGTAATGCTAGACTGCCTCTCAATTATTTCTTAGCAGCTTGGGCTAAGAAGCCCATGTCAAGAATGGGGTACGGCATCTCTGGCATCCCGGGCTGAGCAAGTTGTGTTTTGCAACACTGACACGCTTTTGTGTGGAAGGGATCTCTTTCACACCAAGCAGCCGTCATACGGTATTTTTGATCACCACCTGTAAGCAAATCCAAGCAAAGCTCATTCCAAGGTCAGCTGGGTATTTCTGCAGACTTATCTCCAGCCTTGCAGGCTGCAGAACAGGCCACTGCACTGGTCATTTAAACCTCTGCTAGATCAAACAGAGACAGAACTGATCCAGACTGGCAAGAACGAGATTAGGATCAAACAGCCTCCTCCGTCCCTGCAGCTCTTCATTGACAGGTGTCCAGGATGTCATTACAGCCGGCAGACAACTTCAGCTAATGAAGCCTTTGTCTTCACAATTATTTTATGAGTTTTTTGTCAACACAGAGCAGTTAACTCATCCTTAGACATATCTGAGTTTGCTTTTAGTGAAGTTGATGCAGTGTATTATGGCATACCTGCCCTGGGTGGCAAGCTGGGTAGGGGCTGTGGCTGTCTTGGGTAACCTGCCAGCCTGGAGAATTCATTTGTGACCGATTAAGTGGCTGTGACATCTGAGAACTTCAGCAAAATCTGTGTTTCCCTTTTTATTAGCTTCTCCCTCCTCCCACTGCCTGCCTGGGTTAGCAGAAAGTCACTTGTGTTCTTACAGTAACAGATCGGAAAGTTGAGAGGCACCTCATCAAGCAAGATCGCTTAACAAAACAGGAGATTAAATGCCTCACAAAATTAAGGTCTCAAATATAAAAAAAAAAAACCCTTTGATGCTACGCAGAGAGACATGAGATTTGGTTCTCTTCCATAACTATGTCCTTCAAAATCCTTTGCTTTGATTTTGACTCTCTCTTTTGCACTAAGTTTCCAAATATTGGCATCCATTTTCTCATGTTTGTCACAAGCCAAGGGCATTGGTGCATGTATATATTCAACTCCAAACCACATCTGAGGGATTAGTGTTACATGGGCAGAGAATCAAGTTAACATCCGTGAAAATAGCCCCTACTTATTGCACCAGGCCGGGAATAAAGGTGCCCATGGCAAACTTCATCCTGCAGAGCATTAATTGTCTTGGGGTGGTGTTAGCATGACTGTTTCTCATTGAAGATAGTGAAATTACACTTTTTTAAAATTGGGAACAGTTTATTTGTTGGCTCATGAAGAACTGTTGAAAGTCTATATGAACACAGACAAACAGGTCTCTCCTTCTGTCATTAGTCTGATTTTCTCATTAATCCAAATATCAATAAAACTATTTGCAATTCCTTTACAACTGTGTAATTATTAAAACCACAGACACTCCTGCCACACGAAGTGTCTCATTCTGAAAATGAAACAGGAGGCTCATCCCTGTGTGCCTATGGCCCCATCAGGTTACTCCTGTAATCACATTCGGTTCCTTTTCCGAGCATCTCTAAAATAAAAAAAAGGAACTGACTTACTCTTTCAGCTGTTGTAGTGGGCAGAAGAATAAAGCAAATATTGCAGCTTATGCTGAAATCACTGCACAAAGAAAATAGCCTGGGGTCAGAAGTTTACAGCTGTGCATGAAGACATCTTGCTGTGCATATATGAGGCTACTTGGAAAAAAATCCGTTGTTTTAAAACAGTTTTAAAGCTAAGAATTAACGGGCAGAATTTGCCTGCTCATTTGCTGTGGCTGTATACGCCATCTGATAATTACTTCTGCAAATGTTTGCTTAAATATGTTTATTCTCACACACAATTTAATTGTGCAAGATGTGACAGCTAACGATGGAAGAGCAATTGCTTCCAAGTATCAGGGCCTTAGCTGATATCAACATCTTTGCAGAGTGCTAATTTTTCCCATCTCTCCTTGCTTTCAGATGAATCGAGGCAATCCCCTCTTCTCAGCTGTGGCTATTGCACCCTCTCAGCTACTGCCATCAGTCAGCACCAGTCTGGAGAATGACCCGTGGTGTTCCCTGCTCCTCAGACCTGAGCATGCTGCTTTCAACACCCATCTCTTCTAGAACAGGCAGCAAGAACCTGGAAACTCAATGCCCTGCAGGCCCTTGAGGGGTTTTCCTACCAGCAGCAAACATCTAACTACTCACCCTGATATAATTTATCAGGAGTCTAAAAGAGAGAACAAGATCCAGAAACTTAATGGACTGTGGACGGTTTAGTTCTTTGTGCATAACGCTTTGCTGTGCATTGGAACAAAGCACTGGCATGGTTATTATAAAAGTGAAAATAAAGATGTAGACAATCACCTTCCCTTATCTATAAAGGGTGTTAGTTGTTTTCAGTGGTTTATTGTGTGAATGGCTTGTGCAATATGGCAGATGGAGCGTGTGCTGAAAGGCTGAGTGAGGAAGGGAGCCGGTTGTGTTTGGCAGGGAGAGGCACAGATGTCTCTTTACTACGGCTTTGTAGGATCACAGAAGTTAACATCCATTAGATCACTTATCAGGCTTCCCCACACCCTACACTACTTCTGCTACTCCAGTTAGTTCCCTAGAGTCTATTTCTGGTGTTTAATCAGTTGAACTTGAAGTATCTCAAGCAATGAACTATCCATCCTCTTCTCCCCTTGGAGATTTCTGCCATCTAACACCTTGCAGAGCTGTGTCTGACTCTCCTGCCTGAAACCCTTTTCTTTGAAAGCCATTTGTGTGTGACCCACACTCACTAGATGGAGAGCAGCACTTTATTTTCTTTGCAGCCATTATTGGGCTCTTGTTTGGCTCTCAGCCCCCCAGGGCCAGTCACGATAAAGCCATTACCTCCACGCACGTGCACACCACATGCCTTCCCTGGGCAATTTCCACTCTAACTCAGCATCAGCTGCTTAACTCAATGGTTGAAACAAGTACAAGGAATTAAAAAAAATAGGGTATCATGAAGTGCTATTAGTCCCCAGGGGATTTCCTGCCTCCCAAAGCACTAATTCCTAAAGCTTTTAGAGCAGATCTTGCTGCTGTTGCTTTTTTCTTCTCCCACTGTCATAAGGATCCCAATATCTTCTTCACTTTTCCCATCAATTACTTCTTGACCCCTGGACTCCTGTCCAACCAGCCATTGTCTCTCCTTGCCACTTGCTCTAGAAGATTCTCTAAACCAAGCTTACACCCCACATTTGTGCTATGCTTTTAGCAGTGCAGCTCAGGGGTATCCTCACAATAAACAGCTGGGCCCACTCGTGTTGAGTCTGCAGAGGCAGAGGGATTGTCACCTCTGCTGCTTTGATGCAACAGAAGCAACAGCCAGACCCAGTTCAGTTTTATGAGTCAGAAGTAGCATTTTTAAATTGTCTGAGCGATTCAGGCACAGCACTGATGATGCAGCATCAGTGATTAACGTTAATTCTTCACCCAATACACCCGCACCGCTCCTTGATTCAGACTGGAAAAGCAGTGACTGCAAATGTACAAATATTCTCAAGGAGAAATGTGTTGATAGTTCCCTCTGGACCTAATTTTCTGTGGCAGGGGACTGAAAGTTTGGACTTATTTGCAACACAGCATGCTGGGGATAAGCGAGCTGGAGATCTCTTCCAGAAATGAGCTGCTTGCACAAAACAATTGAGCAGATAATGCTTGTGCTGCTGCACATGTCCTTTCTATTTAGGGATGGAAGGGAAAGTGATAACTGAGGATGGTTAGCTTCTGTGCTAGCACCACCTTGGCAGCAGGTTGTGAAGTTACTCTTTCAGTTGTCCAACTGGGAATGAGACTTTATGCAGAGTCATAGACGGGAAATGAACAGTGACCCAACTCTATTAATAGCAGTTAATTAATACTTGCATTCAGAAATGTTGGAATAGCTAATCAAAGAAGCCAGAATTACTGAACAGATTGGTAAACTGACAGAAGGTAGTAAACCTTATCCTCATTTAGGTTCTGGCTCTATATGTCCTCCAAGTTTGGTCACAAAACTGAGAGTACTCCAGGCTGGGCTGAATCTACACCCACATCTAACAGCTCCTTCATTAGGCAACACTGCTAATTCCGTGTCTGGATCCCAAAGGGCCCGCTGGGAAGGCATCTCCCCCACACATACACACCCTGTGATGACTACATTTCCACTTGGAGAGCAAAAAGAGGTGTAACATCAGCTGGAACAAGCTGAATGTGCTCAGCCACATTTCATTATGACCAAGACAGACTAGGGCACAGCATTTCCACCCGAGTACACTATGAGAGAGCACACTGTTCCCCCTGGCACTGGGAGTAACGAGATGATAAAACACAGGCACAAGGAGCAAGTTTGTCTTCATAAATCTGAAAGGCACACATTGAAAAAATGCCAGATTTCTGAAAAATTAACACCCTCTTTCATCCTCTAATGAAAAAGGCCCTCACATAAAAAAAACCCAAAAACTTTTTAAACTATTCTAAAATTTATTGAAAGCTATTTAAAGAAATTAAGCTATTTTAGAAAGAACTGTTGACTTTACTGATGGTGCCCTACTTATTTTTCCACATTGCTGCCTTTTTTTAAGAGTAGTAACTGGCATTTATAGTCACGTCTCTGTTCACTTCACTAAAGTAAAGGCATGGCTCAGCTTTCTTTTCACAGATCCAACCCATTTCAAGCATCAAAGACACCTCACATACTGCTCCATCATCACTGGGTATGTACAAACTGACCTGAGCTGTGGAACTGCAGCAAGGCAGCAATACTTTTATGGATTTCATTGTTCAGCCCAATTTCTATCATTTTTATATCATCTTAGTAAAAACATGGAAGGTTAAAAGCTTTGACAAAGGTCAGCCCAAAGCAACATCAGCCCAAAGCTGGGAGGGCAGGTGCCAGGTACTGCAGAGGGCACAGGCGGAGTACTCAGGTAGATGAGCAGACCATGCCCTGGTGAAAGGTGGCCACGTTTTTGAGGTTACCATGTCTGAGAGGCTCCAGATTTCATTTTACTTTCTTTCTCATTAAAAAAAGTCTTTATATCACACTGCCTTAAAGATATCTGGTTCAGAGCGCAGTAGCCCCTTGGGGACCTGCACTTCCCAGCAGTGGTTTCTGACGGTTTGTCTGGTGACGATGGTGAGTTTGGGGGCGAGGAAGGGAGGGACGCAGACACTGACATCACCCCTTTGCAGAGAGCAGAAAGCGTGGCTCTGACCCAGAGCTTTGCAACACGCCTGGGGATCCTGCAGCCAAGACATGACACCACAGAGAAGAGAGAAAAACACACTCTGGAGTGAGGAGCATGCCTGGGAGTGAAGCCCACATCAGAGACCTCAGCCTGGAGTTATTTTTAAGCATACAGCAGTGGCCTCTGCCGGCTCTGGTCAGGACATCAGCTGTGCTTCCTTTTCCTGCTTCTCTCCCTGCTCTAACAGGGATGTCTCAGCATTGACCAGGCTTTGCAGGGCACAGGTCCCCATTTCCCAAGGGAAAAGCAAGATCCTGAGAAGGGTGAGTTTGCAGGATGCACAGTAGCACTCACTGGGGTCCCAAAATGGGACTGAGAAGGGGTTTTGTGAAGCTTGGTCCAAGTCCCTGAGTAGAACCTGCGATGTGCTGCCATGTGGGGCTGCACAGCCAGGAGTGTGGCTGTACAGTTTTCCTGTGTCGAAGCCCAGCCTGAGCTCTCCTCTGAGCCTCGCCAGTCAGCCCAGGATCAGCACTGTGCCACAAGGCAGGACTAGGGTGCCAGTCCCACTTCTTCCTTAATGCTCCTCCGCCCATCCTTGGTAGGAGAGAGGCTCAAGTGGAGCGGAGTACAAGAACTGTTCCATCACTGATGGATGGGGCTTTCAGGAGCTGCCTTCTCTGATGGACCTGCCTGGTCACACCATGTGTCTGCCAGAGCTGCCTGTGGGCAGGAGTGACAGGCCTGCCTGCTTTCACAGGGCAGTGGGATGCACAGGCAGCTGCTTTCGCATGCACATTTTCAATTTCAAGATCCATTTGTACCCAGAATTATTACTCTGATTCACAGGTCCTTTGGCTAGTGAATTTCAGATGGCTTTAAAAGCTGCTGTCATTGACGTTCCGGGCCTCTTTCTGTGGTCCTCACAGGGAGCACCCCACACTGTGCTGTGTTTTGGGGAGAGGTACAGGCAGGCAAATGCCAGCTGCATCACCCAGGTTGGGTGGGAACAGCACCCAGAGCTCCCAGATCCCCTTTAGTGCCTTGGCTGCTCCTCCCAACACCCACCGTCACTGCTGTCACCCTCTCAGAAGCACAGACCAAGAACCTTCAGACAGCAGCTACTCTTTCAAGACCAGGTTTCTGTTGCATTTATATATTTATGATCAACAGCCTAGAGCTGCTGATAAACCCCAAATGCAAGGGCTGTGGCAGACAGGCCATCACGTGTGGAAAGCTGCCTGCATCTGCTCCCCAGCTGCTCGCTCCCGCAGGCCAGCCGGGAGGATATTGGGTAACGTGGCTAAAGGCTTGTGGGAGAGCTGCAGCAAAGTTTCCCCCTGTATTAAACAGCCTTTAATTTGGCCCTGGCTGGGAGGAAGTGACAAGGACAATGCAGAGATCAGACACTCAATATTTTTGCGTTCAGTGTGAATATTTTACATGCTTGTCAAGCTGTGCAGTAAATGATGAAGGGCTGTAGCCAGCTGTAATTTAACACAGTGGGATCAATCCAATATGAAGAGCAACAGGCTGTATCTTTCCTCCATATGGACATCTAAACAAACGTTTTATTGATTTAAACATTTCTCATCATTTATGGGGAACAATTTTCACCATGGTCTATTAAAGCATCCCATTTTGTACTTTAAAGATATAGATGTGTTCAAGGATCATACATGCTTTTTCAACTTAAAATTATTAAAAATTGCAGCAAAACAGTGGATGGCCCCATTCTGAGGGCATCTGCATAATTATTGTTCTTAATTACTTGCTTCACACTGAAGTTGCTTTTGGCATTTGATAGGACAAAAATATTGAAGCAGCTCCAGATCCAAATAAGTTGCAATAGAAGCAGAAGAGCCAGAGCAGATCA
The DNA here is from genome assembly GCA_013397115.1 of Edolisoma coerulescens. Classification (NCBI taxonomy): domain Eukaryota; kingdom Metazoa; phylum Chordata; class Aves; order Passeriformes; family Campephagidae; genus Edolisoma; species Edolisoma coerulescens. The sequence continues at coordinate 516,617 of VWZW01005069.1, read as the reverse complement.
CCCATGGGGGTCTGGGGGCTACAAGCACTGGGGACACCTGTCCATCCCTCTGATGGTTTTGTAGGACTCCAATACATGGAGCGAGTGCTGCAGAATGGAAGATGCTGATCCCTCTCCTCCTTCTTCCAGAGCACTGATCTATCAATACCATCCACCAGTCTCACCTTGGGACAAAGACAGGCTTATCTACTGAACTTAATTCCCTTTCTAGGGAGTCTCAGTCTTCACATTTTGAAATGTAATGCTGGCTTCTTGACACAGAATGTGCTTTGCCTTAGCTAGTGAACCCACGTGTTCTCCCATTGCTGATCTTTCTAACAGGATAAAGAAATGAAAGCCCAAGTCCACTTTCCCCCTGAAGCATCTTCTCATCTGAGACTAATTTTTTTACCTCTTTAAGGGACTCCTTTAGCTGCTGATAAGTTCTGCTCTCCAAAATGTTCAGAACTCTTTCTCCAAATAAAATTGGCTTAAAAAATACCAGATTTTAAGTAGATACTCTTTTTTATTTTCTCTGTAGGTTTGAACCTGTCCCACTCAAAAGCTTTTCTTCTTAACAGTGAGGGATAAAAACTGCTATTAAAATCAAAAGCTGAGTTGCCTGCTTAATCCCATGACTCCAGGAGTTGGGGCTTTAAGAAAGGAAAGCAAATGCTGTGGTGCTTGTGATAAGATTGCAGGAGTTGGCAACAGCACTGGTGCTTAACCGTGGGTGTTGCTGGAAATACTGGCTGCCATTCGGCTTTGTGTCTCGGCAGGGGATGGAAAATCCAGCAAAGCTCCTTTTTAAAAAAAAAATGTATGCCTCTGTCTGTTGTTGCAGAAACAAAAGCGTAAATCACAAGTCCTTGGCACCAAGTGGGATTCTGTGCTGCACTGGGTCCTGGTGCTAAGTTACATTCCCTCAGATCATTTGGCCCCTTGTTCATCAGCCAGCAGAAAACATGAGGCTGTGAGGGGTGTCTACTCGTAGGAGTGTGTGTCTGTGTGTGACTGTGTTTGTCTTTGGTCCCACACCCAACACGGTCAGGTCCAAAACATGTCAGAGAAGTGTTTAAAAATGGTATTGTACTTTAGATCACTCTACCTGCTTTACAACACCACCAGTGTGAGGGAATGACAGCCTGCTGGTCCAACCAAGAGTTAAAACATGATGCTGTGTTGTGCTGAAAGTTGGAGATAGGCAGGTGTGACCAGAGCTGGGACCCTCGGTGCTTTGTAGCTGTGCTGAACTACATCCAGACTCAACATAGATCACAGAATGATAGAATGGCTTGGGTTGGAAGGGACCCCAAAGAGCATCTTATTGTAACTCCCCACCATGGGCAGGGACATCTTTCGCTAGACCAGGTTGCTCAAAGCTCCATCCAGCCTGACCTTGAACACTCTCAGGGATGTCCAAAGGGTGTCCATGGCGTCTGACTGGTCTCTGTGCCAATCTTAAAAAATTACATGATCTTAAAAAATCACACTTGATGTTTCTCCTACCGCAGCCTGCTTCCCCTAGGCAGGTTGAGGTCCCCTTGTCCATCCCTGGCAGCATCCATGTGACATTTCTGTGGGCAAGCATCCCCCCTTCCAGGGACAGGCAGCCCCACACCTGCAGCTCAGCCCAGTCTGGGTGGTGATCAAGCTACTGCTCTGACCCAGCCCCACTTTAACCCTGTTAGTCACTGTGCCCTTTTTGCCACTATTGTGTTTGAGCTGTGCTTTGGTCCCTTTTAACATCTGACCACCAGCCAGAGAAGTCTAAAAAGGTTCTGCAAGAACCAACCCCAAACTGGAAGTCACAGAGGTGCCTGTGCTTGAACCAGCTCTATGCAAGGTTTTGAAATAGCCACATTTCTCCGTGAAATGCCACTGAAGACCTGAAAGCTGAGGAAGGAGCTGAGTGCAATTTCCATTGTGCATTGCCTGTGTTCCCCTCTCAGTGCCAGCCCCAGCAGAGCAGCAGAGGCAGGGTGAGGGATGTGCAGCAGCAGTGGCCTGGAGAAAGCACCCCAAATGTCACTGCTGGCTGGGATGAGCCAGATAATGCTCATCTGCTGGCTTTGGTAGTCATTTTTCTGTTCCTTCAGCTCAGAGCCCAGCAGTGCCAGATGTGCACCGTGGAGGAGAAGAGGCATTGGTGCTGCAGGAGCACACCCAGCCACAGCAGGGAGCAGAACAGGAGTGTTCCCATGGGCAGGAGAAGGGCAGGCTCAGGGACACCCGGGTGAGCAGAGAGCTCATCCCTGCACCCGCATTCCCACTCCCCGAGGAGGAGGCAATTTTCAAACAAGAAAGGCTTGCCTAGTGCCATTTGAGCAAAGTGAGGGATGAATCCCAAGTGTTTGACATCTCTGCTTGTCCCTGTACCCTTCGGACACCAGAAGCAGCAAGCTTCAGCAGTTTTGGAGTTCAGGTAGCACAGACACAGCTTGTTGGGAGCTCATTCCAAAGTGACATCATTTAGCAACAATTCATAAGAAATAGGTCCCAACTAGCAGCGAGAAGTTGTGCCTGCAGGCAAACAGATGCTGGTTCAAGGCTGTTATCAGGTAAAATGAGTGGGTGAAAAACCTTCTCTGAGGCTTGTCTGTTGCCATGAGAAGAAGCAAACAAAGCAGAGACAAGGCTGGACTCCAGACAAATGAGGCTGCTGACTACCTGGCACCTCATCCCTGCTGTAGACGAGGATGAGGTGCTTCCTTCTGGTGAGGGCTGGGGCTGTGTGGCATCGAAGAGTCTCAGCTCTTGGCAGGCAGCTGCTCCAGCAAGAGGAGCAGATCCAGGGACCCAGCAGTCCCAGGATGTAAACTGGTGCTTAGATGCTTGCAGAGGGAGAGAAAAGTGAAAAGAAGTTGAGTTCACATTTGCTTCACTTTTGTTTTCTCCCACTCTGTACACATGGAGCAGCAACATGAACACTGGGCACTGCCCGTGGTGGACAGTGTCAGACATCTCTTCTGTGTCCCCTGTTCCACTCTGCAGCACCATTTCCACCTCTCTGAGCATCCATGCACTGAATTGCTGGAAGCTACAAGCAAGTGCTCAAAAGAAGGCCAGGAACTGAATCCACAGTGCCCTGGCAATCCCACCACACTCAAGTGGTATTCAGGCATCTCTTAGATACTCTCTTTAGGTTCCTGCATATTGCTTAACAATCCCAGCTCTGTGTTTTCCACTGAGCACGGATACTTGGCTGTTGTTCTACAGTGGTGCTGCACAGCTGTGTTTAGAGAAGCCATCTATGTGAGCTTGGGCCAGGAGCAGCGAGCCAATAGATGCCCCAGAAGCTCAGAGCAGGACTGGGTCCTGCCTCTAATGTGATTTCAGATTATGGGATATGAAAAACACGACCTGGAAATCACATGAGAGCCAGCTCTCCCATGGGGTATCCAGTCACTCCTGCTTCCAGCTGGACAGGACAAAAGCATCTTTATTAGCATCAAGCAAGCCTGTGTGCCCATCCCTACTGAGAATATTTAACCCTGTGTGTCTCGCCAGTGGTGTTTGTGGTCACATGCTGACCTGTCACACTGCCTGATGAGACCCTCTGGCACTGTGGTTTTACATGTAGCTGCAGAGGACATAAACACGAGTCGTGCAACTCCCAAACGGTGTGTTTTCCTCATGAACTCCAGTAAAGAGCCATCACACACTTTGCAAAGACAAAAGCTTGAGGGTTTCCTTTTTGTCTTACCCTGGGGGCTGTATGAAAGGGGGGCCCTATGTAATCCCTGCTAGGGAAATCCCTGCTGCAAGGCAAACATGCATGTGCACCTGGCATTCAGCTGGACACTGAGGAGAGGGGAAACGTTAACTGGGAAATGGTCAGGAAATCATGGGGCTCTGGAGATCAGCAAATGCAGTTGCACCTGTGACTATTTGAAGGACCTGCAGGCAACAGGAATGCAGACATGAATACAGATGTGTCATCATCATGTTTGTTTATATGAAACACTGATATTATAGAGCATGGATATTATACCAAAATCAGGCTGAAAGTAGGAAAGCAAACCTCCCCTTTCTTCTTCAATGTTGTTCATCTGCTGGCCCACACTTGCAGATGATCTCTAGGCAGTTTTGTGAAGGCAAATACAGCTCCTCAGGGGTGAGCCCAGGGGACTGTGACACCTGGGTGCTAGGACAGAACTACTGAAATAACTACAGAATAAAAAAGAACCACTAGTGCCTCTCTGCTGCCTCAACGGCGTGATGCTTCCAGCACATCAGCCAGCTGCTGTCTCAGCACCTGACACCGAGTGATCTGCCGACTCTGTGGCTTTATTGACTCTTTGCGTTCTTTTTGCCTTTTTGCTGGTAGACAGGAGTCGTTAGGAGGCTGACGAATTTCCCGAGGCCTGTGTGGAGTTCTGGCTGCCCTGAACACGGCAGCATCTCGTCCGCCCGTCCGTCCGTCCGCCCCTCCGCCCGTCCGTCCGTCCGTCCCAGCTCCCTGCTGCCGCCTGCTGTAGGCTCCGCGCTGCAGCGCGGCTGTTCGCAGGCGCTGGCTCCTCACTCTCTCCCTGTGCCTCCAGAGCGATGCTTCTCTCTGCTCCCCTCCACCTCCTCTTCACTTCTACTCAGGGAAGTGTTCCCCTTTCTCTCCATTTCTGCACCTGGTTTCTGCCCAGTTCACATCGAGCCTCAGTGGCGGCCGGTGATACCACAGAGTTACAAACGAGTGGTGCAAATACCTGAAGTGTTTTTAGGATCGTCAGCCATTCTTTCTTTTTCCCCACGATCTCCACTTACACCGTATGAAAACATCTCCCCATCCCTTTCCCCCTCCAGATGCATTGCTGGAAAGCAGCCTGGCTGTGGTGCCTTCTGCCCACAAGGCTCCTGTCCTGTGCACATTAAACTCACTAAAGTCCCTTCTGATCCGGCGTGGAGCAGCCTTGTGCACAGGATGAGAAGCAAAGACCTGAGTGAACAGCTAAGGTGACTTTGTTTGAAAACACCGAAGCTCCTTTTTTCTCTGCCTTTTATTGAAGGAGGGAGAGGCCCCTCTGCTTCCCTCAAGGAAATTCCCCAGAAAGCACAGCTTCAAGAATAAAGGCTCTTCCAGACGAGTAAGAAGAAAGCTGAAACCTGAACCTTTGCGTCTGAAATTACAGCTTCGTATTTAATTTCTCTGTAATGCAATATAGCACATTTTCTTATCCCTTAGATGCCTACATCTAACAGAGTGTTCCTAAAAATCACTCAGATGAAATGATTACTGTACACCAGGCTTAGGCCATTTGCTATAGTTACGGAGTAATCATGGAAATATGGAAAGTGGAGCATTTGTGGGCAATTTAAATTGAAAAACAGCCATAGCTCTGCTATCTGGAGAAACACTGCTGATATCTGTTCTGTGCAGGGGAGCAGGATGGAACCATCTGTAACTGGCAGCTGTATCACAGCGGGTGCAGAGGAAGAACAGATTTAAGATTAATATTTGTTTGATATTATGTATGGACTTAATATATTTGTCTGTGTATATAAAAGAGAAGAAGTACTAATGATGTAGGATTCACATTCTTATTTTACTTGGTTGTCTAACTCATAGGAAATCTGGATAAAAGGTGGGAGATAGTCTGTGCTATGGATGTGCAAGGTTGGCTCTTTCTCTGGGATTTCTCTGTCTTACTGTTACATAAATAATAATGAATTTGCAGGGGATGTATGTTGGCTTTGGTCTGTTAGATTTTCTCCCTTATGTCTCATAAAATTAATACCTGTGTGCATGTACAAGGCAAGAGTAAGCAGGCAATGACATTAAAGAAATCAGGTAATGCAAAAACCCACAGAGTTCCATTGCAGCTGTTCCTTGCATGTTTTATACACTATCCAGAAATGCAGTTTCTTTACAATTGGGCTGCCACACATAAAAACAATGTCTTTTCTACTTTCCATTTTCCACTCAGAGAAATCCCACAAATAATGCTCATTCAATTCCCAGCAGATTCTGCTCTCCTGACTCAGCCCTCTCTGAATAACAGCCAGGCATGTACATAACAAAGGATGTTAAATATTAATGCTGAGGGGTTTGCTGCTGATTGTGCTATTAACATGTAGGGAACCATTCATCCTTTCCACATAAATAAACTCTGACTAACTCATTAGAGCTCTGCAAAGTCAGAGTTAACCTGACAATATATTCCTTCATTTCAAAAGATGAAAATAGGGGAAGAAAAGAGATGTGTGAGCTGCTCTTTAATGGTTCCCTGTGCTTGCACTTGGGATTTTCAACCTAGAACAGAACCATTAGAGAAAGAGGGGGGAAAGGGGGACAAAAAACCCAGTAATGTTTAAGGTGAACCTGGAGGATGCAGCTCTTAAGTAATGTATTGGGCCCAGTGCTGTCAGCACAGGTCCTGCTGTGCTCATTAGCTTGGCCCTCACACCAAGACCTGCCAAAGTCCCATGTTTTTCCACTCAGGACTATTTTACAGAATGGTTTCTGCTGGATTAGAGACATTGAAGCACCCTCATCTCTTTACACTAAACCCCTTACAGACCATGTTGCTGCTGATGGATGGCAGCTGACATCACATCCCCTGGCCTGTCACAGCACACACCAGTGGCCCCTTTTAAGAGCAGTGGCTCTTTGGAAAACTGAAGTTTTTATGCCACAAATAGTTTTCAGCAAAGTGTTTGCCATGATGTTAATTTCCTATTTTTCTAGTGTGGTACAGCCTCTCCAGCTCAGCTTTCCAGCTCAGGTAAGTTGATATCGCCACGGTGACTGCACTTTTGCCCTGAAATCTCAGCATCAGTGGTGTCATGTGGGTTTTAGATTGTTGAGGAGCCCCGTTGGCTTGGAGGGCACAAATACAGATTGTGTTTTGCAGCCTGCACGCTCTCTCAGAAGGCAACAGGACCAACACTCAGGAGCGGAGTTGGTGCTGGGATTTCCTGGTCTTCCACGAGCTGTGCAGCCCTTTGGGTTGCCATGATAATCAGGAGCTCATGTCAGGAGAAACTAACAGGCTAATTTAAGGAAGAGAAGTACTATTATGCTTTGTGAAAACAGAGCCTTAATCAGAAAAGCTCCGAATTTTGGAGGAAAATACGAAATGCATTGAGGTGTTTTCCCCCCATTTCTCCTACGTTCGGTAATTAATCTCTCCTTTTATGCAGCACGTTGGCAATGTGGGTGGCAAGGCTGGTGCTGCAGGAGTCACAGCACCCAGCAAGGGTCTGCTGCTCCTGAGCAGCACTGAGCAGCAGGGCCCATCCCGTGGGTGTCTGCGTGTGCATATCCACACACCCCACCCGAACTGTGGGCCTGGAAAACTTTCATAGACCCAAACCCTGATTTCTGCAGGATTTCACATTGCAGTGTATTCAGTGTAAAACCCTTTTTTTTCCCACTTTGAGCTAGCCTTCTCCCCAGACCAGGCGGCAGCCCTGTTCCTTTCTGGCAGGAGGCAATGTGGCATGGCGTGGCTCTGGCCCTTTGCCGTGTGCTCTCTCCTCCTAATTTGTTTTTGGGTCGTGGCAACACAATCCCTTCACAGCAAGCCCACAGCACAGAGGACTGACAAGTATTTTATTGATATCCAGATTGATTCCATATGCATTTCATCTATATCTGCCAGCGATCAGGCAGCAATAACAATAATTAGACTTAATGCCTGTATAGCTCTTTACATTGTATTTGTTATCTGCATTACTAATCCTGCTTATCAGGTGTAATAGCAGGTGCAATCAAATATTGCCTGGGACTCTCCCTTCCATTGAGGCCAGATTCTGGCTTTTGTAAGCAAATTTCAGTGGCAGAAGTGGTGGAGGAAGTGGGAGGTAAGGGCTGTTTCTGGCTGAGCAGCTGTCACCAGCGGAGAGCAGCAGCCACCAGCCTGCTGCCAACGCACACCTTGGAGAGGTGACAACGCCCAGCTCCTGCTGCCACCACCCTGCAGCTCCCAGCCTCAAATCCTGACCCCTCCGACTTGTTTAACCCCTGACAGACGTTAAAGCTGGTTTCTCCTGGCTCCTGTTTGGACAAGGACACCTCCAGAGACAGGTCTGCTGGAGCTGCTCATGTGTGGGAGGGCTCAGGGCAGGAGAGAAGGACACTCGAGTGTGCGTGTGAGTGGTGTGAGTGTGTGCACCCCCACACGTCTGTGAGTGTCTGTGTGTGGAGGGGGCCCTGAAAGCCACCCTAAAAGCCCTGAGTTGACCCTCCCCTGCTCACACAGCACCCCGTGGTACTGAGTGTCTCTCACAGCAAGTGCCCGGGCGTGTAATTTCTGGCAGAGCCATGAAATATGCATTGTTTGTGTATTTTTAGAGCCGTGCTTTCCCTCTAATTACCTTCCTTTCACTCCAAAGCCTGTGAGCCATCCCAGAGGCTGCTCCTTCACTTGACTTCTTATTTTGCTTTGTACACCTTCCCCACAGCGTCTGAGCAGTGCAGAAGGAGGGTACCCCGCTCTGCCCAGCTCTGCACCTCAGTGCAAGGGTCCCTGGTGTCTGGTTCATGCAAGGAGGCAAAAGAGAAACCACTGAGGTGGGATAAAAGAGGAAAATGGCTTGATTTTGTCTGTGGGGCTCTGCTCCATTCACATGGATTGGCCAGATCTTTCATCCCACACTGCTTCACAGCAGATCTGTGAACTTTCCACTGTGCTCAGTGAGCTTATGGGGTGAGATCAAGCTTATGGGGTTAGATCAAGCTTATGGGGTTAGATCAAGCCCTCTTTGCCTGTGTAACCATGTTGATAAGTACACCTTCATGATCAGCCTTTATGCAGTCTCCTATTTCCCTGGGTTATAAGAGCTTATGCAATTTTATCCCTCTCCATGCCAGGTACTTACTCATTGCAGCTCTGCTTTGTTTCCCATTTGATCCTTGCAGCTCTGAGACAGTTGGATTGCTGCAGATTTCATTAATGTGCTCTTTTGAACAGAGAGATGTTAGGCCTCCCTGTCCTGCTGCCTTGGATGTCAGGCAGCCCGGGAGGTTCCCCGCTGGCACCATATGGCACCACAGAAAATGGCTCTGTCTGGCTGAGGTACCTGGATACGGGCAGCAGTGATTAGCAGGGAGAGCACAGGAGGGTGCAGAGGTAATTAGAAACTCTGATAATCACAATGCACTGGCAAAGAATGCTTGCCTGATTTATTTCCTCCCTCTCTGTTCACTCTGCAGTGAGGTTTAATACAAGCTTACCCAAACTAGATCTCTGCTGCATGGGAAGCAGTAAGTGGATGCAGGGACTTTTCTGGGAATGGAGACAAGCCCAGCAGGGAGACTGGGGTGCTCATTTGGCCAACCTGCCACGTCTCTCCTCTTTTCCAATCCATCCTGCAGGTGGAAGGCGACATGAGGCAGAGCAGCCTCCTTCCAACAGCAGCTGGGGTGGAGCTGGGACTGTCCCAAGCCCTTTCCAGGAGAACACAGCATGAAGGGTGCTGTGCTTCCTGGGCATGACCCACGCACGGGTCTGACACCTGCAAACAGAGCTCCTGTGATTAGAGGAATTTAAAGTATTAATGAGCTGGAGGACACAGAGGAGCAGAGACAGGCACGCAAGCAGTGCTCAGTGGCATGATGATAGACTGGTTCTTTTTAGCTTTGCCAAGGCCTTGATACTTGGCCTGTAATGTGCAGGAGTTCTGGTAATAATTTGACTTCTGAAGTGCTCCCACATCAAAGTGATCGGTGCACTGTACCAAATACAAAATGCAATTAAGCTAATGTACTGTGCAAGGGAGAATAAAGCTGAACCTCAGATTTGAGTTCCAATTTTTATGAGTGGGTGTAAAAAAAAAAAAAGGATCTGAATTAATCACCTACTGCGTTTTCCGTATGGCAGTGATGCCACCAGTGCAGTCACAGGAACTGTATCAGCAAGCCATCGGATAAACAGAGAATTTACAGGCCAAATTTGGAATGCTGTCAATTATTACAAGCACACCTGAGCTGGAGATTCAGATCAGGTGAGCAGAGGGGGAGCAGTAATATACAGGACAGGGAAGAAAGGCGGAGTATGTGTCTGGAGGAACCCTGGAAACAGCCAAAAGAGTGACATCTCCAGTGCTTATACAGCCTGGAGGGACCAGTAGTGCCAGTGCTGGATCACAGGTGGGGGAAACTGAGGCAGAGAATGGGAAAGTGGCTTTCCAGATGTCACCTGCTGACAGAGGCAGGGTGGGTGGCCGGGTTTTCACTTCCACTTCTTTGCTCAAGTACAAGGAATTCACACTGCCCTGTAAATCTGCCCCTGTTTCATTTCTGGGAGGCCTGTGGGTCCATGCTGCTCTTTAGTTTTAGGTTAGCAGAAGCAGCAATGGGAATCCATCAGTGAAAATATTGCTCTCATTATCTGGACTAATCTGGGCACCTCTACATGGAGAGACATTGCCGGGTGTGGACATGCCCCCCATGTGCCCTGGGAAGGCTTTCCTAGGAGCTGCATGCTTTGTTCCTCAGTAAGACACCTCCTCATGTTGCTGCTTATCTCTTTTAATAACACAGAATGCTGGGCATGGATTTCCAGGGCAGGCTATGTT
>VWZW01005069.1:433875-504543 GCA_013397115.1 Edolisoma coerulescens | reverse complement strand
CTTCTGAAGTGCTCCCACATCAAAGTGATCGGTGCACTGTACCAAATACAAAATGCAATTAAGCTAATGTACTGTGCAAGGGAGAATAAAGCTGAACCTCAGATTTGAGTTCCAATTTTTATGAGTGGGTGTAAAAAAAAAAAAAGGATCTGAATTAATCACCTACTGCGTTTTCCGTATGGCAGTGATGCCACCAGTGCAGTCACAGGAACTGTATCAGCAAGCCATCGGATAAACAGAGAATTTACAGGCCAAATTTGGAATGCTGTCAATTATTACAAGCACACCTGAGCTGGAGATTCAGATCAGGTGAGCAGAGGGGGAGCAGTAATATACAGGACAGGGAAGAAAGGCGGAGTATGTGTCTGGAGGAACCCTGGAAACAGCCAAAAGAGTGACATCTCCAGTGCTTATACAGCCTGGAGGGACCAGTAGTGCCAGTGCTGGATCACAGGTGGGGGAAACTGAGGCAGAGAATGGGAAAGTGGCTTTCCAGATGTCACCTGCTGACAGAGGCAGGGTGGGTGGCCGGGTTTTCACTTCCACTTCTTTGCTCAAGTACAAGGAATTCACACTGCCCTGTAAATCTGCCCCTGTTTCATTTCTGGGAGGCCTGTGGGTCCATGCTGCTCTTTAGTNGCAGGTGGGGGAAACTGAGGCAGAGAATGGGAAAGTGGCTTTCCAGATGTCACCTGCTGACAGAGGCAGGGTGGGTGGCCGGGTTTTCACTTCCACTTCTTTGCTCAAGTACAAGGAATTCACACTGCCCTGTAAATCTGCCCCTGTTTCATTTCTGGGAGGCCTGTGGGTCCATGCTGCTCTTTAGTTTTAGGTTAGCAGAAGCAGCAATGGGAATCCATCAGTGAAAATATTGCTCTCATTATCTGGACTAATCTGGGCACCTCTACATGGAGAGACACTGCCGGGTGTGTGCCCATGTGCCCTGGGAAGGCTTTCCTAGGAGCTGCATGCTTTGTTCCTCAGTAAGACACCTCCTCATGTTGCTGCTTATCTCTTTTAATAACACAGAATACTGGGGATGGATTTCCAGGGCAGGCTATGTTCCATGCTGCTGTGTCCACATGGTCTCTTCCCAGCACCAAATTGCATGGACAGTAGGATATTTCCTGCTACTCTTCTGGCAATGAACTCGCAAATTATAAACACAAGGGAATTTTAAACAGAACAGGCTTTTCCCAAGATTATGTCTGAAACATGCCCCTTCCCTAGCCATGCCAGGGAGAGGGGTCTCAAATGTAGCAATGGTCTAATATATGAAGTGGGGAGATGAAGGATGCTCACTCATGCTGGGATTCCCCTCTGCTTCCAGCTAGAAACATTCCTATATGTCAGCAATTACAAAACAAAACAAAACAAAAATCCCCCATGTAATGAAGAACTCTGCTAGAGAGCTGCAACACTTAGACTCTGGGTTGGATTTTATTACCGTGATGAAATTACACAAGCCTTGCCTCTCTCCCCCTGCCTGCTGTGCAGCTCCTCGCTCTCTCCCCTGCTCCTCGGCTGCCTCCGCACGCTCCCTCCCCGCTGGCTCCGCAGCCGGGCTGGGGGCGGCAGGGAAGCAGGTAGGACACGCTGAGCTCCCTCCCAGCGCTGGGGCTCCTGGGCTGGGATCGCCGGGGCTGCATCATTGGCATGCGGCGCCTGGCAGGACTGCATCAGCGCTAGAGGAGATGCGAGCGCAGAGCCGCGCTGCGCCGCACCGCCCCGGCCGCCGCACCGCGGGCTGCGCGAGGTAAGAGCCGGGCTCCCTCTGCTCCCCGCGACGCGGGGGACAGCTGGCAGCCCGGGGGGGGCTCGGGGCCGCGGAGGGAAGAGAAACTAAAGCAAAAGATGCCGCTGAAAAAGAAGATGCTCGAGGGTGCGGAGTTGGGATGGATCGGTGGGAACTGCCGGGACGGGGTCAGGGTTATGAGGTTGAAGGGGTCAGGGCAGTTGAGAACAATTTAAACCAGCCCCGTTATGCTGCCTTCGCTCTNGCTGTCCGGCACAGCCAGCACCCACTGCCATCGCCCTCCCGTCACCAGCCTCTCCACGAGAGCTGAACTGCGCCTCAAGATAAATCTGCAGTTAGTCTCCTCTCTTAGGAAGGGTTAAACGAAGCCACAGAGAGAAAGCAGTGATTTGGGATCTGGCAGGGCTGGTTCTGAACGGTGGCTGTGGCAGGATGCAGGTGCTGTGGTGACAAGTTCCCGTGCGTGTGTGCATGCCCACGGCACATCCTGTAACACATCCAGGCACACATCTCTGCAGGGACTATTTTTCTTTTAGAGGACAAGTGTTGTTCAAGGGGAAATTTTATTACATGTGTCAAACTGCAGCAATATGATCCATGACACCAAGATCCCATTAAAAATAATGGGTAAAAAGTGGCTCTGCAAGGATATTACTTGTCAGGGATGACCTCGTCTGGAGACAGAAAGGAAAAGAGTAACAGCCTGATGGTGATAATGTACAGGGGAGGAGCATGCAGTGCTCCATGTGTGCCGAGGGGGATCCCAAACTGTTTAGGTCAGACACTTGTAAGCACACACTAGGGCTTATAGGGGACTTCTGCCATGAGGAGTCAAGAGTAGAAATTTCTGGTAGGATGAAAGTCATGTGTCTGAAATGGCATGAAAATTGCTGTTTCATGTCTCCTCTGTGTCCCTGGTGCTATTACTTGGGGGAAGGGAGAGGAAAAGGGTTAATTCTCTGATTTACTTAGCCAGATACTGAACATACAACAGTGCCGCACTGATCATCCCAGGCACTGAGCCCGATGTCTGCTGCTCATTTGGGAATACACCTTAGTGCCTCTGCCCTAAATGCCACGGGGCCCTAACACTTCATGCAGTGGGATGTCCATGGTCAGACTCCTACAGGACAACCTGGAGGAAGGAGTGGGAGCAGAGGCAGCATCCATGGCTTCTTCTGATTCTTTGTCACAATAGAAAAGCCCTCTTCCACCCTCCAGCAGAAAGAGGAGAGGAACATCTCCCTCCAGTGCAAGAGAGCTACCACAGGGGCCCTGGGTCTCAAGAGTTCCAAGAGGTCCCACTTAGCTCCTGATGCTTCTCCTCCTCACGGCCCTGCCGTGAAAGGCATGTCCACCACTGTTAGATGAACTCAGCTTGAGATCAGATCTGCAAGGACACCTTAGGTTTTCCTAACACAATTTTGCAGTTGCATAATGTGGGTGCTGGGGAACCCTTTGGGAGCATCAAAGCCAGAACCAGAAAGCAGCTGACAGGAGACAGCCTTCCACTTCAGCTTGCCAAATTCTGAGAGGTCTGTCCCATGAAGCATCTTTTTGTACCTATTTATGTTCGGGAACATCTTTATATGAAAGTCTCTGGTACCTGACAACTTTTGATTGAAGGAGCTGAGCTGGAGGTGGAAGCCCACTCAGGTTCTGAGGCAGCCCCCAACCTGCAAGCACAGAGCTGAGTGCTTCCCAAAAGTCAGCCTTGCACCTGCAGATGATTTCCGCCAATCTGGCTGTGTGTCTGCAGGCAGGGTGTGGGCCCCAGCTTCTGACAGCACAGTCAAAGTGTGAAAAATTCCACAAGGAGAGGAGGAGCACATGGGCTGGTGCTTGGAACAGGGGGTGCAAGAGTTTAGTTTAGCCTGTACCTGCAGGGAAAAGGCAGGACGCTTAAGATGTATCCCTTTCATGCTCATTATAACCTCTGAGCTGGGAGCACTGCTTTGGTGAAATGAAGTATGCGAGATGAAAAAGGCAGGAAAATTCTCCATGATCCATGGCGGTGCTGTCCCACCTGTACAGCACACTGTTGGGCGAAACCTGGTGAGACCGGTCTGGTTTTGAGGCTCATCCTGCAATTGCCACAGCTCCCTTCCTTGCCTGAGCCAAATGACAGCCCCCAGGTCCTGCCTTCTCCCCTCAGAGCTGTTGTGGGTGGCCTCTTCTGGCCACCAAGTCCCAGGGCTGATAACAGTCTTGTTGGGGAAGGCAAAGCCAGCCTTGAAAATCCTCTTCCTGCGTCGTCAAGCCAGCAAATTGATTTTCCAGATCATGAGCTGAACCTCTGAAATTGTTCTCTTCTGAAGAGATTATGGAATTACTCCTGTGCTAATGAATGCTTTAATGTTATGGTGACTAAAGTCCCATAAGGACTTTAACTGCCAAAAAAAAAGGCGCTGTAGGAAAGGGGAGCCTGTGGTGGCTGTGTCAGACCTCATTTCACCATCTGGGGAAGAGGAGAGGAGGAAAACGAGAGGAGGGTGAGGAGAAAAGGAAAAGGAGGAGAGAGAGGTGTGGCTTGTCATGGTCTCCCAGGAAGCTGCTGAATCCATCAGGAATCTTTCCTGCATCTCCCCGCTTTATCCCTCCATCTCTGAGTGCAAGGGAANGCGAGGTAAGAGCCGGGCTCCCTCTGCTCCCCGCGACGCGGGGGACAGCTGGCAGCCCGGGGGGGGCTCGGGGCCGCGGAGGGAAGAGAAACTAAAGCAAAAGATGCCGCTGAAAAAGAAGATGCTCGAGGGTGCGGAGTTGGGATGGATCGGTGGGAACTGCCGGGACGGGGTCAGGGTTATGAGGTTGAAGGGGTCAGGGCAGTTGAGAACAATTTAAACCAGCCCCGTTATGCTGCCTTCGCTCTCTGCCGGGAGCACGGGGGCTGCTGCGCTGTAGAGTTTTAACTTGGGCTGGAGCAATTGGGACCAGAGTGTCCTGGTGCGTGTTCCGCCCGCGGTGGACCGGCAGGGAGAAGGAGAAGGTGCTCGCCTGGGGGCAGGGGCTGTCGTGTCCGCATNGTAAGCACACACTAGGGCTTATAGGGGACTTCTGCCATGAGGAGTCAAGAGTAGAAATTTCTGGTAGGATGAAAGTCATGTGTCTGAAATGGCATGAAAATTGCTGTTTCATGTCTCCTCTGTGTCCCTGGTGCTATTACTTGGGGGAAGGGAGAGGAAAAGGGTTAATTCTCTGATTTACTTAGCCAGATACTGAACATACAACAGTGCCGCACTGATCATCCCAGGCACTGAGCCCGATGTCTGCTGCTCATTTGGGAATACACCTTAGTGCCTCTGCCCTAAATGCCACGGGGCCCTAACACTTCATGCAGTGGGATGTCCATGGTCAGACTCCTACAGGACAACCTGGAGGAAGGAGTGGGAGCAGAGGCAGCATCCATGGCTTCTTCTGATTCTTTGTCACAATAGAAAAGCCCTCTTCCACCCTCCAGCAGAAAGAGAAGAGGAACATCTCCCTCCAGTGCAAGAGAGCTACCACAGGGGCCCTGGGTCTCAAGAGTTCCAAGAGGTCCCACTTAGCTCCTGATGCTTCTCCTCCTCACGGCCCTGCCGTGAAAGGCATGTCCACCACTGTTAGATGAACTCAGCTTGAGATCAGATCTGCAAGGACACCTTAGGTTTTCCTAACACAATTTTGCAGTTGCATAATGTGGGTGCTGGGGAACCCTTTGGGAGCATCAAAGCCAGAACCAGAAAGCAGCTGACAGGAGACAGCCTTCCACTTCAGCTTGCCAAATTCTGAGAGGTCTGTCCCATGAAGCATCTTTTTGTACCTATTTATGTTCGGGAACATCTTTATATGAAAGTCTCTGGTACCTGACAACTTTTGATTGAAGGAGCTGAGCTGGAGGTGGAAGCCCACTCAGGTTCTGAGGCAGCCCCCAACCTGCAAGCACAGAGCTGAGTGCTTCCCAAAAGTCAGCCTTGCACCTGCAGATGATTTCCGCCAATCTGGCTGTGTGTCTGCAGGGAGGGTGTGGGCCCCAGCTTCTGACAGCACAGTCAAAGTGTGAAAAATTCCACAAGGAGAGGAGGAGCACATGGGCTGGTGCTTGGAACAGGGGGTGCAAGAGTTTAGTTAAGCCGGTACCTGCAGGGAAAAGGCAGGACGCTTAAGATGTATCCCTTTCATGCTCATTATAACCTCTGAGCTGGGAGCACTGCTTTGGTGAAATGAAGTATGCGAGATGAAAAAGGCAGGAAAATTCTCCATGATCCATGGCGGTGCTGTCCCACCTGTACAGCACACTGTTGGGCGAAACCTGGTGAGACCGGTCTGGTTTTGAGGCTCATCCTGCAATTGCCACAGCTCCCTTCCTTGCCTGAGCCAAATGACAGCCCCCAGGTCCTGCCTTCTCCCCTCAGAGCTGTTGTGGGTGGCCTCTTCTGGCCACCAAGTCCCAGGGCTGATAACAGTCCTGTTGGGGAAGGCAAAGCCAGCCTTGAAAATCCTCTTCCTGCGTCGTCAAGCCAGCAAATTGATTTTCCAGATCATGAGCTGAACCTCTGAAATTGTTCTCTTCTGAAGAGATTATGGAATTACTCCTGTGCTAATGAATGCTTTAATGTTATGGTGACTAAAGTCCCATAAGGACTTTAACTGCCAAAAAAAAAGGCGCTGTAGGAAAGGGGAGCCTGTGGTGGCTGTGTCAGACCTCATTTCACCATCTGGGGAAGAGGAGGGGAGGAAAACGAGAGGAGGGTGAGGAGAAAAGGAAAAGGAGGAGAGAGAGGTGTGGCTTGTCATGGTCTCCCAGGAAGCTGCTGAATCCATCAGGAATCCTTCCTGCAGCTCCCCGCTTTATCCCTCCATCTCTGAGTGCAAGGGAAGGTAACATTAACTATTACTAGTTTCTCTTTTCACCATCTCTCTGGCTGTACCCTCTGGCAGCAGGGATAACCCAACTCCTGGTGAGCCAGGGCCCAGGGTGGGCAGCAGAGACAGGTCACTATTCCTGGGTCCTGGGGCAGGCTGCTGTAACTCCCATGGGATTATCCAAGTTGAGCACTTCCCTCTGCCCTCCTGATGTGTTGCTATCAGGCTCTGATGGCACCATGACACTGGTTTCCAAATATACAGTAAGAAATGTACTCCCTGACACCCCCCACAAAGGAGTTTGCCATTTATTAGGGAGGAAATGTGCTTCTGGGGATGAGTCTGCACTGGTCCTGCTGGAGTTCACAGAACACAGTCTCACCTCTGCTTTACAAATCCTGGTTTTATTGCACTGTAGCTCCATGGGTTAGAGCCAGGTTGTCCCAGATTTGAGCAAGAACAGAGTTAACCCCTAAGATGGGATGGGGAAGCAGTACAGGGAAAACGCCTCCGTGCCACAGGAGCTGCAATGCAAGGGGAAGGCTGGTCTATATTTAGGTTAAGGGCTCTGCACAGAATGGGTAATCCTCTTTTCATGAATTATCCAGGGGATTAGACAGCTTTAAACTCCCCCAGGCCTCCCCGGCTGTGGCCAGGCTCGGTGGGAGCCAGGGGGGCAATGGCTGGAGGGAAGGAGATGCCAGCAGGTTGCTGATGACTCATTTGGCTGCTGCCAGCCTTGCCAAGCACTTCAAGAGGTCACCAGGGGCCCAGACGCAGAGTGACACACGAGTGACGTGCAAGGCGAAAGGGAACATCCCAATTAGGAAAGAACATGGAGCTTTATAAATAATTGCAGAGACGAGGAGCACGGCAGCAGGTAGGAGGAGGGACAAGAGACCCGAGGCAGCAGTTTTCCAAAGTGTAATATCCTCGCTAGACTTTTCCAAGCTGTTTCTCTACCCAGAAAAAGGGATGCTTTTGGAGCTGCAGCTGATACATCCGAGGAGATGCTCCAAGCCCACCTGCTTGGGCTGGCTCTGCAAATGCAATTCTGGGGATGCGAGTCAGGTTCATCTATTTGGAGTGCGAATGGATCACTGTCAATACTCCATTAAAATGTTGAAGGGAGGCCAACAGCACAGCTCAGGGACAGTGAGGGGGTGGGGAAGATCGGGATGCAAGCAGGGAGGCAGGCTAGATTGCACCAAAACCTGAATATTTCCCTCCGTTATGGAGCAAGTGCCCATAGCAGGTTTCTGCTCTTTACCTAATGCACAGCTGCTAGAAAAGAAAAGGAGTCCTGTATCTAATCTCACCCTGGGGTCCCATTCCATGCCACAGAAGAGATATTCTTGACCCTCTACATGTGGGTCTGAGGACAAAGGTTTGGTGGGGAGATGAATGACAAAGGCTCAACTGTGCACGCTGGGCTGTGGCTGACAGCCAGCTCCACAAGGAAGACAAGGGGGCTCTTCCTCCTTATGTAGTGGAAAAAGCCAGCAGGGAGGACCAGTTCATGAAAGAGGAACAGAGTCCTTGTGTCCTAGCTGATTTTCTGTCCATGGATTTGTCCTGGGGCCACTCTCTTCCTCCCCTAATCTCCAGATGCTGGGGTCTATCTCTAAGCTAGTATGGTTTGCCTTCCTTCATTCAGTTTGCCAGGCTGTAACTAAGAAATCAGTGCAGGGCTTTGATTTCCCCAATTCTCTTCACATTTTACTGCTGCCTAGACATCTAGCCACCTTGCCCCAGAGTTACATCCCCCTGGACCTGTGGACCCTCACAGTACAGCTCTTATCCCCTAGACTCACCCTGGCCACCCTTGTATGGACTGTAGAAAAATCAGGTTTATTCATGGGGAAGTTGAGTGCACAAAGGCACTTTATTTCCCCTACATTTAAATCAATTTATGCTATTCTCTGCTGCTTATCCTACATAACCTAAATCAGGATTTTGACCCTGCTGTGTTTTCCCCTGCTCAGAACTGGGACAAATTGAAAGCCTTGTTCTGCTGTTCAGCATTTCCTCTTTTACTCACATCATCTAGAGGATGCTGTTTAAATAACGTCAGGGGAGTCTGAGTTGAAGAGGGAATAACAGAACAGTCTCCCAAGTCACTGCTAGGATGGGGAATTCTGTGGCTGGCCCTGCAGCTCCTACCTTGCCCAGACACACAAGCAGAGTCAGTGTCAACCCTGGCTTGTTTCTGCCTGTGAAGGCAGAGCTAGAAATCACTGGAGAAAGCCTGGGTGGAAGAGGGAAAGCAAAGAAGGGAAAGACCAGGGAAAGTCTTTGCCTTTAATGTGAGCTAATGCCTTTCCTCCCTGCGTCGAACATCCTCAATTTCCTGTTTAACTTAAAGTCAACACATCTGTCATGTTAGCATCGCCCGCTGCCTGGTTTCCCCAAGCCACCCCCCTCCCATCTGCTCTCCCTCCTGCCTCCAGCCTCCCTCCACTCCCATTGCTCCGTGGCTGGGGGTGTGTGCGTGCCATGGTGTTTTCTGCTGGCTGATGGACTTTTCCACAGCTCCTGCTTCAGTACCTGGATGTGGTCGCAGTGGGATGATCGGCTTGGCTTGCAGAGCATTTACTTCTAATCTCCGGCTTGTGACATCCTAGCAGAAAGGGGCAACCCTTTCAGGAGCAGCTCCACGGGCTAGGAAGAGGGGAAACGGCTGGTGAATGGCTGTGATGAGATATTTCCTAGTTCTGGTAAGCAATGATGCTTTTCTCTTTGGTCCCTTTCTGGGTAATCAGTCCAGATGCAAAAGTAATAGGGCTTAACGGGGTAGAAAAGCAAAAGGAGGGAGCTGAAAAAGAGACAGAATAAAACACAGTGGAGCTCATTTGGTTTGTACTGAAGCTTTTCCAGGGGTCAGTGCTCATCAAAGCAATTTAATTAATGTTAAGTGAGAGGCTGGGAATCAAGCAGATCAATGTGTGTGCCTGGGCAGGCGGACCAGCTCTCACTCACAGGCAGATCCATTGCCCACCCTGTATCTTTTTTCCTTTGTGATTTCCAGCTTGGTCTGATGTTTTTCATGGGGTGGTCCAATGTGAGCTCCTACCTGAATGCTGTTTTTTCTGCCCTGTGCTTGTTACTGAAGGAGTTGTGTGAAGCCATTCATAAATTCCTGCCCCTAAGCTGATGCATAAAGCCTCTCAGCTTTCCTAGCTGATAAACTATCTCTGTCCTGAAGTCTAACTGCATTTTTCACTGAAACCAGCCCCCTAGGTTCTGCCGGTGGCTGATATAGAGAGAGGTGCAGATAAAGATGTTTGGAAGGAAGAGGGTCTCACAGGACACTCTTTTAGGACCATGAGCTGTCTGCTGTCCTGGACATTGGATTACTCCAAATGAGAGGTTTGCAAGTCATTGTCTCACAGGATTCTCTAAATAGGTGTCCTGCATCTTAGTTGAGTGACAGCAGAGCTCTTATACCAGGGATGAATTTAGGGCCCTTGTTTAAAGAGGATCAGGGAATAATAAACCTTAGAGCAGCCTTTGCAATCTGGCTGTATTGAATCTGCAAAGGTCTGTACATAACAGAAAAAACAAATGAGAAATGTAGTGATGAAACTCTGGCAATTTTTCTAACAGGTTCAAAGATATGACCTTCTTGACAGACCCGTGTTTCACCCAAAAACTGGTGCAGAATTTGGTTTGGGGATACCAAAACAATTTTTTTTCCTAGATTTATTTATGACAGGCTGAATTGAAAACTAGTTCTGGAGAACATTTCAGAGATGCCTTGTTTATAAAAATATTCCTCTCATGATGTATTCATGCAGAAACCTCCACTTGCTAAAAACTCACGCATTTCCTACTCTTTGATGTTAGATACTGTGACACTGAGAGTAGGGCACTGTGATTATTCTAGAGAAACCTAGAAGTTTCAAGCACCAGCTGTATTTAATCCAAAGAAAAAGATCCTCCTCTCTTCAGCAGCAGGTTTTGACTTGGAGTTTTGTTTCAAATGTGCTTCAGGGGGACAATCTTTTGTACCAAATCTGTGTGGTAAACAGGGGGTGAAGAGAACACAGGGAAGTCGAAGGGACTTTGCGTGACTAAATCCCAGCACTGGGGAAGAAGGAGAGAGTGCAAGTGCAGGAGTTGCCCAATTTGTTGTCTTTGGGGGGTTGATAATATGAGGAAATCATCTTAGAGAGGACAGCTTTTGTGTCCTTTAACCAAAACACCATGGTTTGTTTCAAAAGGTTGAAAATCCTTCATTTCCTGGAATATTGCTTCTGAGCACCAGAAACGTCTATAAATTATTTTTCTTGTTGAATTATATTCTAAAACCTGCAGTAAGGTTGATGCCAGAGTATCTCTGCTGTCAGTTTGATGTTTTGTGCACTTCTCCCACATTCAGTCTGAGATGCTGGCCAGTGGTGACTGTTCTTTCCTGTCCCTCTGCAGTGCTGCCTGGCACAGTTAATTTCCCCTGTTTAATTAATGGCTCTGTAACATTTATAAAGAGAAGAACCTCATTCCCATCTGTGATAACTTTGGTGCTTCTGCCAAGACGAAATTCTAGGGCCAAATGAATATTACAATATGCTGGATGTAGAGATGTTTATAATGTCCCAGATTTCCTGAGCCATCCTAATTTGATAATGGGGTATTGAAGGACTGATCCTAAACTCTTTGTTTCTGGATAGAAACAGAAATTAATGTGCTAGAGAATTAATGAATGTTATTACTTTAATTGAATTTTAGTCTTTTCTTATGGACATTTGGGTTATAAAGGATGGATTTCCCTTGTGGAAAAAAAAATCCATTTGGTGAGGGCAGGGAGTCACATGGGATCTTAAATGAAGAATACTCCAGATCATTCCTGTGATGGCACTTGGCATCAGTCATCATCTCTTCAAGACAAGGTAATCAAGAAGATGGAAGATGAAACTTTTCCTTGCCAGGGAAACTTCCACATTATTTGATTGAAATTGGAATCCTGTCACCTCATGCTTGTCTCTCCAGATTTTTCTTACCACATCTGCTAAATTACCACCAGCTATTTGCGTTTTAAATGAGGGCTTCCTCCCGCACACCCCATCTGCTCAGCCTGTTTGTTCTTCCCGTGCAGTCACGACTTAGTGATCACGGTTAAGGCAGAGGAAACTCACTGGTGTTGGGGGGAGAAGGAAGTGACGTGGCCTGGCAGATTCCCTTGGCTGTGTTGGATTCAAGAGAGGAGCTGGGTTAAAACTGAGGGAAGAACCTCTTATAAATGAGATTTAAGCCATGGCAAGGGAGCTGGGAAGCTCAGGCCGCTTTGAGGACAATTCTTCTCTTTTTCTAGTACCACCCCAGGGAATCTTTACAAACAGATGTCAGAGAGTCTCCAATATCTAAGCTCACCTGAGCTCACCTGGGCATGTTCTTGACTGCCCTAATGCCAGGGCAGTAGAAGAAATTACAGCTTCTCTTGCTCGGAGGTGGTTGAAATGTGAGAGTACTTTAAGTATTCTAACCTCCCTCATTAAAGCTGGAGGCGCTACAGGTTTTCAGAGGTGTTTTCTGCTCCCCTTAGTGTGTCAAACTTGGAGATACGACTACAGACAGAGAGGGATGTGGTAGAGATCTACCAAGCTGTGATGTGGAGGAGGCAGTCAGTAGGGCTGCTGACTTATCTTCTGAAATCCAAGACCCAGGCAACATCAGAACCGATCCAGAGAAGCCAGGTACAGCTCCAAGACGCCTCTTGGTATGAGGACTGTGTCAAGCCTGATGCTGGGCAGGCTTCTCCAGGAGATGCTGCAGGACTGTGAGGGCTCAGTTCTCACTGATTCAGTGCTTCCAGCCAAACTCGGTGTTTTGCTCTGCTTCACAGCAGCACTTGTGCAAGATGAGTTTGCAGGGAGCTGGAATTCAGCAGCTCCTGACTGGATGATGGATGGATTTGTTCAAGCCTGGGTTCCCACCGTGCTGCCAGCACAGCAGCTGCCTCCTTGGCCTCCCACCCTCCCAGGCTGGGAGTAAGAAGTGTGGTGTCCTCTGAGCGCCACTGCAACGGGGAGGCTTTCCCAGTCCTGGCCTGGAGATAATCCCTGTGGGGTGTTCTGTAAAATGTGAGAGGGTGAATAGATCCCTGCAGGGTATTTTTGACCATGGGGAAGTGCTATGGGACCTGCTCCTGCACGTGATCTGCTTCACTCCCCTCCTACTCTTGAGGTACCGCAGTGGTAAACTGAAGACAGGTCCTCTGTCAGGACACAAGTGGTGTCTCAGGGATTGCTCCCACCATATCCCTCCAGGCAGCAGGGGAAAACCTGCCTCCTCCAAGGGACATTTCTCTTGCCCTTTGTGGCAGGTGGTCAGGCTGCTGCAGATTAAGTCCTGTAATTACTGCAGCTTACAGGTTCCTGGCCCCCTGAATTTATATCGAAGCCCTTCTCAGGCATGCAGGACTCTCCTGGTGTCCCCCCTCTGCATTGACACTCAGAGGAGACCCCTGTGGAGGAGGTGGTGAGGACTTCTTTGAGGAACCTCATTTATGGTGCAGTCCTACAAGTAGTGATGGCCCTCCATCAAGCCCAGTTACACCTTGTTCTGCAGCTCCTGTGAGTCACGCTCCCAGGGGGATTAGCACAGCTGGGATATTGGATTAGAGGCAGATTAAATTGGATAGCTCCCTGAGGATGATTGAGGGTTTGGGGGACAAGAGTGGAAGTATGCAAAATTCTTCTCCAGCACTTGGCACAGAGGGTGTGTTGCACTGGACACTTCCACTGATGGATAAAAGTTCCTTTAGATTTACAAACTGTCCTGTGTGGGTGGATCCTGATGTTATTCTCAGGGCTGTAAATCCAGTAAAATAAATAAAATTTCTGTGGACTTTTGCCAGAATAAGAGATAGATGGGCTACTATGAGAGATATGGCACCTCATAATGTAATAAATGCAAAAAGTGATAATTCTGCTCTGTACACAAAGTCCAGGGCTCTCTCTGCCCTGATAGATGGGAGGTAGGAGAAGAGGAGGTGATTTGGGCTCATGGCTGCTTGGGGCCACAAGAGGTGTGGGCTTTTTACAAAATGGCAACTGGTTCTCAAAGGCTTTCAGTGCACTACAAAGGAGGGAATCTGACCTAAATTCCTCTCATCTGCTTCCACTGAAAGTGAGATGGGGAGCTGGTGGGATCAGCCATTTCTTGGGGGGGTTCATTTGTCCTTCTACACCCCTAAACCAATGCACTTGCAGCCCAGTGCATTTCAGATGTTTTATCAGGACTGTTTCATTGCAGCGATCTAGTGTGCATTAATTATAAGCACGTGTAAATGAGGTGTTAAATGATTTATAGGCAGACCCAGATTGAGAAATCCCAGTGGTTTCTTCTCCTGATGTGTAGCCGCTGTTGAAAAAGTCAGACTTCCTGGCACTGAGGAGATGAGGAGTCTTTTCATGTGCAATTCAGACCCAAAATTGCTGGGCTTGGTGTAGGCTGAGCCTCCCTGGTGAGCCCAGGCAGGCTGTGACCAGCCTGAAAGGAGCAGGGAGCCCAATTCCAGTGGGGCCAGCACATGCATGACAAATCCTGCTGCCACCACTGCCAGTCACTGGCCCTCTGGGGACTGTGCTGGGACACCCTTGGGAAGATGGGGAATGCCTTTTGCCAGAGGATGGGAATTAAGGACAGAGTAATTTTAATTAATCTTGTACTTATTATTTATCACTAATTGGATATGCTTTTGGTGCTTTTTTCCCCCCTTCTTTTAGATAAGGGTGTTTAGGGTTGGTTATTAATATCTATTTAAAATTCTAGCAGGAGAGGGTCCTTTGTTCTTAGGAGCTCAGACACTGCAAAGCCATCAGGTTGCAGGGCTCGGGGGCTCTGGCAGGAAACATTCATAGACCACTTCTGACCAGAAGGCATTTGGTGTTTTGACATGATCTTGGAAAGTCAGGCAGCACTACAGTGGGTCACTTTGGGGTCTTTCCTTAAGGCTTCATTTCCAAGCAACCCTCCTCGAGCATGGTGGCTACCAACAGAGTCTGTGCTGAATGCTGCAGAGCCAAGAGATGATGTCCTTTCAACTCCTGTAATCCCTCTGGCACACACGGAACAGGCACTAAGGGAATGAGGAAAGATTGGGAAAAGCCTAGTTTTGCCCCAACACACACCCTGCAAGTTCTGCAAAGCCTTGTCTGTAGCCAAAGCTTACACCCTGCCTGCTTTAAAACCAGAAAGAAATGGGAGAGAGCTCAAGTCCTGCTGACTCACAATTACAGGGTGCTGAGCACAGCAATTTCCCAGCCATCAGTGGGGAAGGAAGGAAGATTTACACCTGGAAAGTGTCAGGGAATTTGGAAGGGAGGAATGAAAAATAAGGTGCTTGGAAGCCATGCCATTTGAAACCTGTCACAGCTAAAGCAGAAGGCTGAAACAGGGCTCCCATTTGGCTTTCTCCACAGCAAATTGATAGAGGAGGCAAATTCTCAGGATGGAGAGAGGCTTGGTGAGGATGAGAGCCCTCATCCCCCCTCGCCCGCTCTGTGCCAGGCAGCTGCTGCTGGTCCCTGCTGTTCCAGGCCACGCAGCTGATTAAATATTGAAAGGGTTTCATTGCTGTCACTTGAAAAGCTTCTGTCTGGATGAGAATGAAGTTATGTGAGGACAAGTTTGTGCTGGTGAAATTAGTCTCTGTTTGAATACATCTGGCCGTACCATACAAAGAGACCCGAAATAGCTTGGTGGGTTTTAACGAAAAGGCACCATCAGGACGTGGGTTTGGGTTCCTCCTTCTCGGAGCCAAGGTGTGGGAGTGCTCAGGGAGGTGGGGATTGCAGAGGGGGGTCAGGCTGAGTTGTCAGAGACCCTGTGGCATTCAGAGGCAGTTGCAGGTGCTCAAAGGCTGGTTATAATGGGGTCAAATACCTGAGGTCTGTGTGTTCACAGAACAGCTGCAGGCTCACCTCCCACACACCCCCAAAACACTGGGAGAGACAGTGATGGATGGAGGTGCAAGCAGAGAGAGGAGAGGAGGGTGCAGGCAGAGAGAGGGGAGGGGAAAGGCATTTGTGATGAGTTACAGGATAAAGGCAGAGGCAGGGCGAGAGCTGGGATTAGAGGTAGGGGCCAAAAGTGTGAGAGGGTTGATCTGTGGGCTGTGACTGTAGGGAGTGTCACAGCAGCACAGCTTGGCCTGAGACATTTAGTCACTTTATGCAGTCAGAAAAGACACATTTGAGCAGGAAAAGGAGGTTCCCTTCATTGTCTGAGTGTCCAAAACAGGCATGCAAATCTGTCCTGTGATCAAAAGAACACATTGGAAAAATGTCTCTGATCTCATTAGTGGAAGTATAAACAGAGAAAAGATATCAACTTGATTAAAATGCTGCTGTAATCTGCAGAGATGCTGGATAATCTGTCCTGAAAGCACCAGGCCACCTAGCAGGCAGGGAGGCCATCCAGTCTGGAGGAACAGGACAGGCTGGGTGAAGAGATGCTGGTCCCTCTGGGTCATGTGGAGGTTCAGACAGAGGAAGGAGAGACAGGATTTCCATCCTTCTTGCAAGGGGAATTTAGTCCTTGCATTGGACTGCATTTATTTTAATACATAATCATCACTGAGAATTGGTTTCTGGTTGTTTTATCTATAAATTAAGTCAAATTTTGCCATAATTTTATGAAATATTTCTAGAGTTTGATGGTAGCATCCAATGAGAGAGAAGTCTGTAGAAATGCCTGTGAGTAAACATGCAAGCAAAGCTTTGCTTACTCACAGCCTGAGCAAAGTGGCCAACATTTGCTAAACAAAACAAGGCGTTTTTTCCCAATGGTAAGGAAAAAAGGGATCACATTTATCTTCCTTGCTCAGACTAAGGTGGTATGTCTGCAGCAGAATTTGCGTTTTCATTATTCTTTGGACCTAATTGAAACTTGATTTCAAAAGTTACATGAATCAGTTCAGTTTATGGGAGTCATTAAGCAGTTCGTAAATGGTTTTTTTAGTGTTTCATGACAACTGTTAATTGCATTTGATTAGAAGAACATAGTCACAGCAGGGCTGATGGATGGATTCTCATCTGAGCAAATCTGGATTAATCTATAGCCCTAAGGTCGTGATCCATAACATATTTGAAATCAAATTAAAAATCAAGCCTGCTATTAAAATGGGACGTGTGTTCATGGTGAAAGTCGTTTGCTATCATTTTCACATCTTTTTATTCTTTCAGAGCATCTAGTGTAGCTCTTCAATTTCAATTCTTTTTTCATAATTATGAAAAAAGGTTTTTACACTGGGAAATATTCCATCTGGAAGATTTCCAAAAGAAAATATTTCTTCTGACATTTAAAAATTGAATTCTGAAATGGTTTTTAATTCCTACTAGACTTAGATAAGCCATTTGATTAAAAAAAAAACATCCAGAATTTCCATATCCCAACAGTATACTGAAAAATGCAGGACCTCATTGTAATTATTTAATTAACTATTGTTGTGGTTTTTTTCCCCTCATACGTGCTATGAAATAATGCTGTGATTCTGGCAGGCTTACAGCATCTGAGCCCACGTGGCTCAGCAGAAATGCACGGCAAGTAAGGAAGCAAATGAAGGCTGTTAACATCTGTGCTCCACAGGTTTTCCCTCAAATGGGGAGGAATGCCCAGGCTGCCAACCCCACAGGTTGGAATTAAACCCCCCAGGTAAATAGGTCAGCTTGGAACAGACCCTCCCCAGGGGTCCTGATCTCCTGTACCTCTTCCTGAATGAGAGGATTTTCCCCTTTTAATGCTTTGGAAACGCAGCAGCCCAAGGGCTGTGGGGTGGGGGCTCAGGGCTCCATCGGAGTCTGTGGCACCTGAATTATGGCAGACAGCCTTTGTCTTTTCCAATTAATAAGTGTAGCTCTTGTTCAGCTTCTTCCTTTAATCCCCCCTTTCTATCAGTGTAATGTGTGTGGGAGGGACTCTCTGTGGAGGGATCTCCCCTGGATGGGAAAAGCTTTTTAGCTGCAGGAGTGGTGGTGCAGAATATTCCGCCATCCACCCACAGAGACCCACAGGCACCCACAGACACCCAGAGGCACCCACAGACACCCAGGGAGCTGGCAGGGGCTTCAGTGGCCTTTCAACAGCAGCAAAAGCAGCAGCTCCTTGCCCTGCCTTTGCAGCACGTGGGAGGTGGCAGCTGGTGGATCCCTGCCCTGTGGGAGTGCTGGGGATAATGGGGCTGCTTCCCTGATTAACTCTGGCAGCGGCTGCTGAGTTAATTAGTGGGCAGATATAGGATACCAGCCATTACTAATTTGTCCAGAAATGCAGCTTGGAGCTGAGTGGGTTTGGGGTGAATTTCATCCCTGCTGTTAGAAAAAATAATTCTCAATATCTGTTTCAAAATGTTTCAAATCCCTATTTGAGCAGGAGATGCTTCTGCTGTTTGCACGGTGAGATTCCATCATGAGGTTCAATCTACATAAGATTTCAGTTCAGAGTCTTCCTGCATGGCGTCATTTCACATCCATCTGGCCCTGTTTGCTCTTGTCTGGACTTGCACCTTGCCCTTGACAGGCGTGGTCATTCAGGTTTCATCGTCTCACCAGGAAGGTGCTTGCACTGAGGGAGATCCAGTTAAGCATGAGAGGCTCTTGAGAGGCGCCTAGAAATAATTCATTTACTGTCGTTGCAGAAGCAGAGGCTTGTTCTAACCAGCCATGTGTGGTTAAAACACATAAAGGCAGGGATCTCCCAGGATCCAGCTGATATAGAAAGGACAGGCAGGACCCTCAAAGCCTTTAATAATTTCACAGGGAGCAACCATTCAGGTTTGCATGAACTTGGAGCATCCCAGTGAGAATTCCTGTCCTTGCAGCTGGAAAAGAGCTGTTACCAAATGTTCATTATGATAGTAACCACTCAGCCATTGGCTTGTTGCCATGGCACGATCTGTGCATCAGCAACTCCATTTGCTGCCGGTTCCAGGTAGGCAGATGTTTTCTTTGGGAGTGTTATGGAGACTGTAAGTGGTTTGAATTGGGATATTGTGCCTGTGCTGTGTCTGCTTTCATCAGATGCTCCTTCTATAGGACATCAGAGATAGCATCTGAGTGAGTGACGGAAAATAGGTGGAGTAGAAAGGGAGAAAGGTTGAAAACCAAACCTGTTAGTTACTACTCAGTTACTCATCACAGAGGAGGGGTTTTCTTTCTGTTTTCCTCAGTGCTTGCTGAGTCAAATGTGCATATCACACTTTACCAAACAAGCCTGTTCTGCATCCTTCTGCAGAGCATTTCTTGCTTGAAGATGGAGTCAATTACTGTGCATGTATTTACCCAGCCCAAGGAGCCTGCCTGGCTCCCATCTATATTTCATCAGCCCAACACTCCCCGAGGCTTGCAGCACTTTGCTCTGCCTGCGGTGAAGGGCTCCTCCACTGCAAAAGCAACAATGACTCAAGAGAAACACACAGACAGATGAAGTTCCCTGCATTTAACATCTCCTGGCAGCCTTGGCCTTATCCCCTTAATGCTGGGTGGC
The DNA here is from genome assembly GCA_013397115.1 of Edolisoma coerulescens. Classification (NCBI taxonomy): domain Eukaryota; kingdom Metazoa; phylum Chordata; class Aves; order Passeriformes; family Campephagidae; genus Edolisoma; species Edolisoma coerulescens. The sequence continues at coordinate 485,459 of VWZW01005069.1, read as the reverse complement.
GTTTGGATGCTCTTTTCAGCAGCCAGGTACCAGCCGATGTTTAATCTACCTGCCACTGGGCTGATGTAGAGAACAAGCTGCTCCTCACACCCTGTGCAAGTTGGAAACCAGCAGCAGGACTGACCCCCTCCTGCCATGCTGTGGTGTCTTTTCCATCTTTAATTCATAGAAGGGTTAAAGCAAGGTCTCTTAAAACTTCTGGCTCAGCAGTACAGTAGTGCAGGCTCACACTTAGAGGTTACTGCCAGCAGTTCATCTTTGATTTTCAGCAACCCCACTGATGAGGTTTCTGTCTATCCCCTCAAGATCCTGTCCTTCAGCCCCAGAAATGTTGCTGTCAGGAAGCTTTGTCTAAATTTCAGCATCAGTTTGAATTTCAGGCTTTTGCAAATGTCCCAACACCCCTGGGTCCAGCTGGACAGCCCCTTTACACCATCCAATGAAGCCAATGGGTTCATGGAAAAGAGAAACTCCCCATCTCTCTTTGAAGAACATGTTCCTTCCCTCTGGTCAAAGAATGTTCATCCAAAAATTTTATTCTCAAAAGGGATCTGTTCTGGACAAATTAGAAATGTTTGAGAAGCAGATGTTTCCTTTTGTCCATTTACACTGAAAATTACTGAAGAACTTTGAATCCTCAGGGAAAACCAGCCAAACTTTCAAGAAAAATATTACTTATGTGAAGAAAAAGTGTTATTAGCACCTCTTTTTTCATAGAAAACGAGTCTATTTTTTGATGCTTTTTCCTGCTTTATCAGCCTGATGAAACAGACAAGCAAGGAGTAGAAAACACTTCAGATTGATTATTTTAACCTTCAGAGTTATTCCCCTGATTTCTAGGAGATTCCCCATTTTCTGGGCTCTTAGTCAGAATCATGTGGAAGAAACAATGTCTGTTCCTCTCAGCAGGACTGTATTTTTAGAAGGGATGCAGAAAAGAGAGGTAAGGTGGTTTTTCTTCAAGCAACATATGGGCTTTCCAATAGTGATCCCATTTTTTTATTTTTTTGATTTTACTTTAGGATTGAAATACTGTGGATCTTGATGGTATTTGAACCCATCTGTGTCCCTGTGTGATTTCTTTATCTTGCTTTTATGGTGGAAAGAATAAATGACACATTAGAGTTAAATCTTCAGTCACTGATAGTGCAGCTCGCTTTTCTTGCAGTTGGGATCAAGCCAAAGGAATAATCGTGTGTATCTGTGAAATGCATATCTCTGAAATCTCCAGCTCACATTGCTCTGGGATCCAAACACAGGTGATTTTATGACAGTTAATACCTGCTGTAATTAGGAACCTAATTAGATATTCTCTGATCTTACCCTTCTCAGTGTCGATCAGCTCAGGGGGCTGATTCAGATTCTCCAGCTCTCTCTTTACAGAGTCTCCTACAGCAAGTAAAGCACGGGTGATTTCTAGCACCCTTTGAAATACAGACACTGCTCCTCAGCATCCCAGAGCTCAGGGGTGAATAGACCAGCAGCATGAGCCAATGTCGCTGGTGAGTTCCTAAAAAGTATGTCAAATATGTTAAAAAAATATATCCCATGTAATGACTGAGCTAGAAAGGAGCCAGGGAGGGCAGGAGAGCTGGAAAGCTTGGCCACCTTCGAGCAGAGAAAGTCAGCAGTGCCTCAGCCATCTGTGGCAGCGCAGCAGGCGATTTGTCAGGTTAGTGTGGAAATGAGTCTGAGAAGGAGCTGGTCTGTGGCTGGGGGCAGGTGCTGAGGGTGCTGTGCAGAAGGATCAGCAGTTTTGCCTTCACTTGGCAGCCAGGGTTACTCTACCAGAAGAAATCAGCCCTGTCCATGAGTCAAGGGAGCTCTCTGCATGATGTCATGCTGCAGGGGAACCCCTTGCTGCAGAGACCACAGTCAGTGCTTCCCTCCTGCAAAGTGCCAGAAATGGGACAAGTAGGAAGAAAAGTTGAGCAAAACTTCCCTGCCTGTACCAGGGGCTCTGCGAGCTCGAAATGGCTTTTAGTCTGGCTGGGAGAGGTGGGTGCTCTGAGTGAGAAGGGCAGAAGTGGCTGTTGTTTGTAGGAACAGCACTGAGGCAGCCTTGGGGTTATATGGGCAAATATTAGGGATGAATTTGGGTTTACAAAGCCCTCCTATGCTCTAAATGAGGACAGCTGGGCAGGGGACACTTAGGAAGCAGGTAGAGCTGTCCCCCACACCCGATAGAGGATGGACACACCTTTTAGACACCAAATTTTATGAGATAAGGTCATACTAAAAATAAAAAAAAAAAACCATGAGGGACCAAATGCCTCACCTGGAGGTTGTTGTACCTCAGATTAGTTCGGAGGTGTAGTGTGGCTTTTTATTGCTCTCTAATTGTGTGGAAAAAAGGCTTTACCTGGATCCTACAGGTGTGAGCAGCACATGGCCATGGGAAGCAGTGAGCAGGGAATATCCATGTGTCACATCCAGGCAGCTGTGGCATGTGGCCCATGACTGCCTCCACTAAAGGCCATGGGCCAGTCCTGGAGAAAAGTCTGGGCACCAGCACCTCAAAGCGTGGGGGTCTGGGCAGGACCCAGCCCCTGTTGTGGGTTATTGGTAACTATGGAAGCTGCCCCTATGTCCAATTCCCAGCTTCCCTACAGGGAATTGAGAAACTTGTTTTATTTTGAAATAACAGACCCGTCCACAGACCCATTTTAAAACCCATCTCATCCCAATCCCAGCAGTAAACCCATTTACTGGGGGAAAGAGGCAGGCGGTGCTTGGCCCTCTTCCAGCTCTGAGCTTAAAACACAACAGGCACGTCAATGCCTTCAGCTCTCAGCTCTGTGCCCATCTCTAGATCCGTTTGAGGTTTTCCTGTGTGCAGGGGCTGTAGAGACTCGGCACTGTCCTCGTTCCATATTCATTACCTGGATTCCTCATATCTGCGCCTCGCTGGGAAAGCTGAGGAGGGAATTCAGTGTTCAGGCAAAGCACCAACTGCACAGGCCTGAAAACCAACCTCCTCTGCAGCACAAACACCAGTTTTACCGAGCAACAGCAATCCGGATGCCCTCATCCAGCAGAGCTGCAACATTGTCTGCCTCTGTTCCCAAGTATCTCGCAGCATATTTGGCAGGTAGAAAGCATTCAATCCCATCCCCAAAATGGGAAATGGAGACAGAGATGGCAGTCACACAGAGCCCTACAAAAATTCTGTTTCAGAGGAAGAACTTTCTACATAAAATGTCCAAAACTGATATATTAATCATGGGTCCATGATGGTCTCCTACCATCACTTTCCTCCAGGTATCTCATGCAAGCAAGAGGGGAACTGCTCACCTCCTGCCCCTCCTGCCTGGCTTGCAGTGACGGGATTTTTTCCTGCAGGCTTGGCACTGTGGGTTTCTGTGCTTTGGCTGCTTATTCCTGGGCAACCAGAAAGATTTTGCAGCCACCAGACTTCACATTCATCACTAAAGTGCCATCAGAAAGCAGCTTTTTGCCCATCCAGTCTGTGTTAGCTGAAAGGCTTGATATCCACCCGCCGTCTGTCAGCCATTCCCTGGCTCCCTGACAAGGGAGTGTGAGGTTACACTTTGATAAATAACTTCTGATCATCACCTCCTTGCCACTTTCTTCACCTGGCGTATTCTATCTTTTTTCCCGTGAAGAGACACTAGCATGATCTGCCTTGAAGTATTTGTTATCCCCTTGAAATTTGCCAGCTAATCCCCCCAGGCTTGTCATCTGGAGGACACCTGCTCTCACACTCCACTTCTTCCTGCCTTCTCCCATATATCATCCAGGATTCCTGCTTCTAGCAAAAGTCTTGAATTTATTTTGTCTTAGCTTTACTCCAGGTGTGATAGACTGTAATTCTCTCTTCCCCGTGGGGAGCAGAAGCCACTTGCTGAGATATCACTTTATCTTCTGGTGTCATTTCTGTGTCAATAGTCCCAGTGCAGCAGGTGAAGAGAAAGACATTCCACAGCCTTCCTCTTACTGCTGCTCAGGATTGATAGCCCAGGGAAACATCGAGCTTGGGACCCTCTCTCTGACAGTTGGCACCAGCAAATATGCCCAAGAACACTTCTTGGTGGACAGTTACAGATCAGCCTACACCAGAGTGAAGTTCTCTTGATACTTGCCTCATGTCTTGAAGGTCTTATTTTTCCCAGTTAAAAAAAAAAGACATTGTAGAAACTCAGATGAAACTCACCTTCTTCTTTCCCTCAAATACATCCAATCCCTGCTTTTTAATGCTGCCAAGACCTTGCCTTTTATTCCCAGGATCCCCACAGGTTAGTGTGTAAATAGGAATTTCCTTGTCAAGATTTTAATCTCCTACCTTTCAAATTTCTTAAATATCCCTTTGTCTCCTATTTTGAGACTGCAAGTCCATCTCACTTACATTTTGAGGGCAAACAGACTGATTTTCTTTTCTTTTCTTCCCCATTGCAAGAGATATTTCTCATGTCCCAAAACATGCTTGGAAACAGAGCCCACACTGGGGGTAAGGAATGCAGATACTGCATGGAGACCTTTTAGAAGCTTCTGTCTTGTTGTGCCTTCCCTTCCTCCCAACACAGGTCTTGGGTGTGTGCTAATCTGGCAGCCACTTGGCCACCAGAGCCATCTGCCAGTGGGGGACTTCACTCAGTCCTGACAAGGAGTCTTGCAGGAGCATTGCCAGCTGACTTGGGGCTGAAGGGAGGAGAGAAAACAGAGCTCTGTGCCGGGGTGCAGGACACGATCTCTGCAGCTCGGTGGGGAGGAGCAGCATCAGCAGTAGGAGGGAGTGTGACAACACATTTTGGGCTGCACTGCCTGCAGATGCTGCCAAATTCAGGAGCTCCCCTGTGAGTCCTGGGAAAGCAGGAGCTAGAGGAAAGCCCATGCTGCCTGATCCCATGCATCTGCTCATCGGAGGCCAGCTGGAGGAGCACTGCTGTGGGGAGGGTTGGCAGTAGGGGGGCACTTGAAGCCCAAATCCTGGCAGCCAGTCCCTGACACGCTTTTCAAGAGCAGCTCTTTGAGGCCCGTTGTGCCTGGCTCTGCAGCCCACAGAGCACGGCCAGCTCTCCTGGAGCTCTGGACTATCAGAATGACAGTCAAAAGGACGGGCAGCCAAAATGCCCCCAGGGAGCCTGGCGAGGTTTGATCTCAGCATGTCAGGATGAGGACTGGAACTGGGTAATAACACACTGACAGATGAAACCCTCAGAAGGGGCCAAATGCTGCTGTCCACCTCAGTCCCTCAATTTGCCTGCTGACACGTGTTCCAGCTGAGGTGTGGAGAGGGCTGAGGGGAAGGGTGTCTGGATACCAAACAGGATTTTGCAAGCAGGCTCAGGGCAAGTGGAGACCAGCCAATGTGCACACGAGGCAAGTCCCAGACTCCCAGCAGGAAGGAAGATGATGGAGTTCCTTGCTGCTTAAATTTTGCTGAAAGCCATATTCCTCTGCTAAACTCACTTCCAGGGAGTCTACAGCTGGCATTTCTGCTGTAAAACTCCTTGAGCTGGGTCAAAGAGCCTGGGTTTTGGGAGCAGGTAGAGGGATGCCCCTCACTTCAATATCTGCAGGAAGGAGCACTCTTGGACCAGGGACAATGGGAACAGTCAAAAGATACCTGCCCTCTGCCTCTGAAAGCCAGAGCATCTCCTCTGCATGGGAATGCTCAAGTTTCAGGATCTCTCTCAGTTGCCTTCTCATTTTTGGGGAGTCTGATGACTCTTAGTGTCCTTATGTGTCTTCTTTGGCTAGGGCTGAAATGAGAGGAACAGAAGGAGAGCTATAAAACATGCTGGAAATATTCTTGATTCTGATCAGAAACAGCACATTGGAGGTCATTCACAGGAGACTCTGTCCTTGTGAGCATAATTTCAACATCACAGTGGTCTTGGCAAGGACAATCTGAAGTCCAGAAAGGTGAATTTTGGAGCTCTCCATCAGCGGTTACAAGATTCTCTTTTCAGTTATGCCTGTGTTTTCCCTACACAATCTCTGGCAGGTAGAGAAAATAAATTATTACAACTATTTTGCAGACAAAGAACCAAACCTAAGAGTAACTAAATGTCTTGCCTTAGGTTAATCGAGCCATTTGTGGCATTAGAGAAAATGTACAGAGTTCTTGGTATTGCCCGAGTCACTATGCCATTTTGCTCTAATCAAACCTGCCTGAGTCCTGACAAATGTCTGCACAGGCATGTATTTTTCAAAATGTTTTTTTACTCTTTTCAAATTTATAGAGAAATTCCAGGTAAAACATAAGCAGAAGTTGCCTGAATTCAACTCTCCTGGCACAAATTCCCCTGATGGCAGTCTGATTTTAACTCCCATCTGTACTGTCGCGCCCCTACCCACAGCCATGAGTCACACTGAGCAATAAATAACAGCTAAATCCTTCTTCTGCCTCGACAGGTGATGCAGAGGATTTTCTCTCTGCGTACACATGGGCTGTAGTGCTACAGCCTGATGATGTATTGTGGCTATTAATTTGGGGAGATGAAGCTTTTTCATCATTAACGTCCAACCTGAACGCAGGAATTTATTTGTGTGTTTGGGAAGCAAATGCAGAACCTTCTCACTGCTATGAAGTGCTGAGCCTAATTGGGGGTTTTTTGTTTGTTTGTTTTTATTCTTTTTACTTGGCTCAAGGCAACATTACTTTCTGAGACTGGTACTGTTATGCCTTTTTCTCCCCCTGCCTTTCTGACCTTCACCATCCCCTGCCTTGTCCTGCCTCCTTTCCTGTATCTCATGCTCTGCTGTTGTTTTCTCTCATTCTTTGGCTCCTGCAGTATCTTCTCCTCGTTTCAGTTTTTTCCTCCTTTCCTTCTCTATTCCGCAGAGGCACAAACATCATTTCAGAAGACTGTGAGGCAGCAAATGCCCCACGGCACAGCTGAAAGCCACATGACTTTGGGTTGTCAGGATACTGGCCAAGCTTAAGGCTCTGTGTAAATGAGCTGCTCTTGCAAAGACCTGTCCTAAAGGCTCCTGCAGGAGCAAGAAAGGAATGAGGGAGGCTTAGGAAAAACCACTGCCAGGCAACCCAACTTTCCATAATGTTAAGGGGCCCATTACATGTGCTCAAATTATCCATTCTCTTCTTCTGCAGGTGCAAAAATACTTCTGGGTGCTCTTTTGAGTCAAAATCCTTCATGAGTATAAAACAAAAGTATAAATGTAGAGTTGCTATACGTAAGGTTGCTGGTAAGTCAACACCAACATATTCCTATGGCAATTTTTTATGACTTTCTTCAAGATGCTGATTTCAAAAGCAGGTTGTTCAAAGATCTGAGAATCCAGGACATTTAAGGTACAGCCAAGACAGGCTTTGCAAATTGCTTCCTTGCAGAAGAAGACATCACTTGGTGGGTAGGTTTTGTTTGTGCTGCAGTGATATATGTGGGGCACGTAGTGAATTTGATAGCTAGACAATGGAATCTATTGAATTATCGTGGTTGTTACAAGGTTCAGGTCTCCTCAGTAGCGTTTCATATTAAAAAAAAAAAAAGGTTTTTAATCAAAATGCTGTGAACACGAATGGAGCAAAAGCAATTGCTCCAGTGTTTTCCCTGCCACTTAACCTTGAAAGGAGTCTCTTTAAATTTGCTTCTGCTTGCACTTGTATTTCTCCACAGGCAAGGTGCATAATGAACAGTGAATTTGCAATTTTGAAAGCCCTTGAGGCCACAATACAGCTGTATTGGAGGTCTCATGCAGAAAAGAAAGAAGCTGGATTTAGTTTGAGAACCACCCCTTTTATCTGATCTCATAATAACTGTGCCCCTTTAGCCTTGATCACTGGGCAGCCCCGAAGGGAAACCCAGGGATCAAGCTTATTAAAGGGCATGATGGAAGCATAGGGTTGGCTGTGTCTGTGACAGGCTACAGGGGATTTCTGGGAACGAGCGAGAATTCTGGCATGGCCAGTGCATTTGGACACTTCACTGGAGCTGGCGAGCAGCTGTCTTGAGAGACTGATGCCTGAGCATCCTGGGCTGGGAAAGAGCTGTTCCTGATGGCAGGAGTGGTTTCCAGCCTGTGGCAATGTCTCTACTAGAGCTCTTTCTCAACACACTCCAATGCCACGGGAAACAGGAGATAAAAACCCTGCAAAGGCTGCTGTGAGGTGCAGTAAATTATTTTGTCTCCATTAGTGGGGAGGTTGGGTGGTCCCCCAGCAATGGGAGGTGATCATGGGAAATAACTGATGGGTTTTTATCAGTACCACAGCCACCTCCCATCTGAGATTGGGGGTGATGAGACATCCTGGCCACTGCAGTGTGGGAGCACTGGGCAAGGGGTCATTTTGTGGCACAAGACTCTGAAGACACTTTGGCTGCATGGATGCAAAGGGAAGGGGGAGCAAGGCAGAAAGGAGGAAAGGACAAGAGCAGGGAATGCTGGGGGAAAACAGACACAGCAGACCTCAAGGCTTCTCTGTTAGGTAGAGGCAGGAAAAAGAAGGAGAGAGGTGTTTAATAATGATACTTGCTCAAGTAAAATCCCTCCTGAAAGAAAGCAGTACTTAGAAATCACTCAGGGTTTTTTCTGCTTTCATCACTCTGTCACTGGAGCAAATCTGTTCATCACAGCCATGTATTAATGAATTAGTTAATTAAGCTGCTCATTATTTAATAACTCAGGTTGCAAGTGTAATGAAATAAAAATCCCCTTTGTAGCCAGAGGCACGTCTTTGCCAATAAGCTTAGCAGTTTATAGTTGATCAGGGATGTTTGCTGTCTGACACAGGCAGAATCTGCTGAATTGCAAGCACTTTATATCCAAGGTTATTGCTTACACTCCTCTCTGGGAGCTTGTCAGGCCCTCCAAGCCCCGTAAGGTTAAACTTAATAAGCTGTCCAAGGGCAAACACACGTAGAAATGCTCAAATTCATGAAAGGGCACCAGGGCACTGTTGTTTCTGAATAAACATCCAATTTCCTATTGGTTTACGCTGCCAGGTGCAATGCTGATAGAGAGGTTGGTTTATTAATAAGCAGTAAAGCATCAAAGATTCTAGCTCGTTATGATATTTAAAAAGACAAGATAATAGCAGAAACATGTGCTGGTTGTTGGGCTCTGATATGGCTCCCCCAGGTGATTTTGGGAAAGCTCCTTTATTTGCATCTACATTGGGACACCTCTAAGTATTAGTTGGTGTCCAGGTTGGGGTTTGTGCCTCAGCTCCACATGAAGGAAAATGTTTGTGGGGCAGCAAAGCTCGCCTTGATCTTGGTCGTCATGTGGAGGACAGCTGGGTTTGAAGGCTGGAATAAATCCTTACCTTGCTGGTCTACAGGGGCCCCTGGAATATGGGGGAGAGCACACAGCATTTCCATTTCCATGCTCAGATGCAGTTTTAGTCTCTCTCTGCCTCGAGTTATGATGTGCAAAACAAACCTGAGAACTTTTCCCAGCTTTTTATGGGACCTGTGACCACTGTAGGCTGCTTAGGTACTGTGATAATGGGAGAGGAGAAGAGGAAATAGATATCTAGAAGAAGTTTAGAGACCATGAGTAATTTCTCAGCTAGAAAATTGTTAACCTCAGTAAGATGGCCAAATTCCAGTTCAAGCATATGCATTTCTAAGTCTTCTTTGGGCAAATTATAATTTCCACAAAACTCTGGCACGTAAAAGCAGACACTTCTCTCCCACCAGCCCTCCTGCTGTGATTCTCCTCCATCCTCCATGGTTTTGTTCTTTTCCCCTTCACCACCTCCCTTCTGACTAAGCTCTCGGCTGCAACTTCTCCCCGTGTTTGCTCCTTGAAGCAAGTCTGTTCATTATTTATTAGCTACCATACTCTTACACCATCTGTCTCAACTCATTATCCATATTCAGCTTGTCAAATTGACCTTTTATGGCCTTTATCTGGAATCCTAATGTGTAGTCTGTCCCTCCTTACATAGATATGTGTTGCTAAGCCGTTGCTTTCCAACTCCTACTGTTAAACATTCCTCTCTATATCTGTCTCATGAACACCCAACTTGCTAGTCTGTGCCCCTAACTTCAGAAAAGCTATTTATTCTGCTTGACTGATGCTTGTTCCCTGTTTCATCTGCTGCATGTTTGCTGTGCCAGCTTGCTGTAGCACATACTGTCTTAGATATGACCTTTAAAGCATCTGCACCAGCAGAGTATCAGACTTTAAGACACAATCTCCCTCTAACAGTCTGGGGGACTTTCCGTCCCTATGTTCATAACATAACATAGTGGATTACAAGCTGGATTCAGCCCACAGCCACTTTGCTGTGAGAGTCACCACCAGCACCACATAAGGCAAAGGCATTTGAGTGTGCAATGTGCTGGAGATCAGGAATCTCCCCCAGTGGGATGGGTGAGAATGAGAAAATGTAAAGGCATTGGAGCAGTGCAGCCAGATTCTTACTCAGCATAAATCAGGACAGTTCAATCAAACACAACCAAATTATTTGTGTTCATACCCCTTCCATCTCTGCATCCAAATCCAAGGGCTACTGTAAATGCTTCAGCTTCAAACACAGTAGTTTCTCCTCACGGAAGTTGTGTAACACAGGACTGTAGGATCAAATAATGCAATAAGTATTTTCCCCCAGTGGAACAAACATACACAGTGAGCACCTGCCCAGAAATGTGTAAAACCCACCACAGATCAATAGAGATTATCCAGAAACGGTAGGAGAACTTCAGTTCAATTGACTTTGTAGCAGAGAATTTTGAACTAAAATGCTTTGTCTAAATAATTAATCAGGTCTGCTGGTAACACACTAAATTACTCCAGCCCTGGTTTCCCTGCATTTCTTGATATATCAGGACTGCATCAGCACCATCTTTTCCAACCTACAGTGTGGGAACAGTGAATAAATGGGTCCTGACCCAGACACCCCGGCGGGCTCTCTGAGCAAATCAATGTTTTTTACACTGCACAGAGGAGTTTCACCCTACATGTCCTACCTGTGCTGTGGGGGAGCAATCAGTAGGTGCCATCTGTACTGCTGAAAGTCAGTTCTTTGAACCAGATGATTTCAAGTCAATGACTTTCAAATATCTTGCTCTGCTTCACAGAATCTATGGCACAGATAGCTTGCTTAACAAGCTCCGTGGAGAGTTTTTGAGCCTGTATTACATATCTATCAAATAGTTTCTTAATAAAAAAGGTTTCAGGAGAAACTAGTTTTTTCCTTAGTTTTCACTTAATACAGCGCTCTCCTCTGAAGCTACAACAAAAGACCCCTCTTTTTCCACAGTTCAAAGCAAATTCTTTTTAAAGGTAGGCTCTGCTACAGACTTTGATTTTTAAATCTCTTGTTGCCCAGACCCAGTTAGCCTCCTGTGTCTGCAGCCACAGTTGATTGTTGTAGGCATTAACACATAATTTTACACCTGAAAAACATATATTGACATGCCCTTCCACGTAATCTTGTTGTCTTTGATGGCAAAGTAGCTCCTTTTCGCTTCCAGCTACCGTGTCACTGAGTAAGAGAACCAGAAAACTCTTATACCCTCCTTGATTTTTCTGAACAAGAGAAGAAAAAAGACCTCAGAAATCATACTGGATCTGGTATTGCTCCAGTTGCAATGGGTTTTCAACCTGGGACTGTGATATAGTCCTCCTTCAAGAATGCTTGATTACCGTGGTTTCTTTTGGACATTAATTGCAAAGACAAATTTTGCTTCCAATCTTGTGAGACTGGAGAGGAATCAGATGGAATTTTTTCCCTAGTGATACATATAGTGTTCCTTTACCTGTCTAAAACCCTGTAGGAACTTGAATCCCAAGGGCTGATCTGTATTTTGAAAAAAAGAGGTCTTCAGCTGATTAAATCATACTGGTTCAGTGTTCAGATCTGAGAACATCCTCCTGGAAATTCCCCAGGGACTCACTGCTCTTCACCACCACTGATTGGGATATTTGACGGACAGGCACCGTAAGGAAAGTGGCTGCTGAAGGCCTGCAAGAGATGTGATCTATTTGGATACAATCACCCCCTAAAATAATGGTCAGTCATTGGTTTGGTTTGGGGTTTTTTTGACTGAGTGATGTCCTCCACAGCCAACTTCTTCTGAAAGTGTTTCAGAGTCCTGTGCTCTGAGACTTTTCTCCTGTTATTTTGGCAGTGAAAGGGAGAAGCAAAACTCAAGGAAGAATTAACAAGGCTTAGGGCTGAGCTCTGACAGAGATGGCACTAGATGCATTTATAATCCTTGGATATGAAGGCAAGAGCCACTGTTATTTCAAAGCATTTTTATTCCACAGTTTGTGGATCAATAATATGTCAGGGCTTCCATCTTTCCCTGGCCATTTCCCCCTTTATTCTGGGCATAGTTTGGACCATTAACCCCTGTTCTTGCTCCTTGACTTACAGTTTCACTTGGTTTCTACCTTTTCATGTTCGAAGCCCCCTCATTTCCTTTTTCTACCTTCCCTCACATATAAATTCTCTTCAGATCCTGCTGCTTTTCCCTCTGCAGGATCCTTGCCAAGAGCCCAGCCTTGCCATCTGTCCAGGAGAATGATGATACTGCTCAGGTCTCTTCTGGATGTTGAATTGTGTGGCTGCAGCAGCAATTTCACTGTTAGCAAAAAAAAAAACCAAAAAACCCCCCCAACAATAATCAGAATCCTGGGAAGAAAAGGCCTTTTCTGCCTCACAGATGTCAGATACTTTTAGTCATATGCTTATAAATAGCAGGATTACTTTTCCTATATCTTATTTCTCTATATTGTCTTCTTAAATGTGCACCTGAGATAATTTTACATTCATGAGAGCATAATCAGAGTTCCTGTTACAATTTTTGTTGGTAAAAACATGCCATTTTTCCAAACCTGAATTATTTAGGGGGAAAAAAAATCAGTTTCAATGAATGTTTCTAATAAAAAATGGATCAAGCAGCTGACAGGATGGCATTTCTTAAATGAAATATTTTGTTTCAGTTTGAAACAAATCTCTATGCACCTCCTTTTTTTTCTTTTGATGCCGATGAAAAGGGCAACTTCGTAGAGTATAAGAAGAATTTGTAATTGACCGGATCTGAAAGTATTTCTGTTGTGAATTATGGGGTTGCAGTCTAATTTTTTAGATTTAAAAAAAATATTGTTAGTATTTATACTAGTTGGAAAGCGGGAAATTTTCAAAGTTCTCCTGAGGTAAAATAGCATTTTTCTTAGTTTAAAAAAAATAAAAATGCTAGACTCCAAGACTTCATTGAAATCCTGACAAAGACCTAGGAGCACTTTTCCTGACAGCTCCTCAGCTGTGAATCTGGGAGCATAGAGATCTCTTTTCCCCAAATTCTGGTTTACTTAAGGTTTAAGCTTTTGGGGACACAAGTTGCCATCTATTCACATATTCATATAACCACAGCTGCAAGGGATCTGCAATTCCCAGCAGAGGAAGGCTGTGCTGTCCTGATGTGCAGTCTGGAGGGGCACAGAGATGCCAAGAAGCCAAGGGACAGAGCCCAGGATGCTCAGCCTGCAGCACTTCCATCTAGCAGCACAGGAATCTCTCACTGCCACAGTACTCAGCCTGTCTGATAACATTGGTGTCATTGCTGGCTGCCTGAAATCCAGGATGCTGCTCCCCTGGGAGCTGTGATTTGTTAGGCACCTCAAAAATCTGTCCCTTCGTGTGTACAAACAGATCCATTAATTGCAACCTCATTAAGAATCTGAGATTGGAACTTCACAGAAACCTATCTACATAATCATCTTTCTCCTTTCAGTGAGGAAAATTTCTTCTCAGGAATTTTTTTTACAGCCAGCTTTGTGACTGCAGAATGTCCTTATGGTCACTGTAGGATCTGGGCACCTTCCCATTGCTGTCAGCAGAAAGCAGCTCTGGGGGTGAGGATGTTTTGCAGGAGGAGTCGTCCTTCAGGCAGAATATTAAACTGCTCTGCCATCTGTCTTACAGGGATTATTCTGGTGAATGCTAAAGATCCCTTGAAAGCATTTTTATAGTGTCCCTGTCCTGCTCCTTCTCCTTAGTGTTCAAATAACCTCTCTCTCCTGCTGTTGATTTTGAGTGTTGTCCCTTCCTGAGCATGCAGAGAGAAGGGCCCTGGGGGGCAGCTCCCAGCCTTGGCTCTCTCCCTGCTGGATCCACACCATGGATGTGCATTATGCATTTATGTGCACCCACAGCTCGTGTTCCCACAAAGCAACAACCTCACTCTCTTTGCTTTTCCAGAAACTCCATCACGCCGCACGGTGCAATATTCCTCAAGAAAACCCTTCTCGTATCTGCCCTGCTCACTAATTCGACATGATTTCTGTTCTCTGCTAGAGCTCAGCTCTCTGACAAGCCCCAGGTTCTCTTCATTTAGTACCAGGCACAAGAAACTCACCCTTCTCTTCATCCCCTCCAATCTCTGCTACCCTCCAGCCCCCAGTTTATCACCTCAGCCTGCCAGACTTACCTATGTGCCCTCTCAGAGATGCAAATGCAGGTGTTAATCTGCTTTTTTTAAACATCCCTTTTCCTAGAGTAGATATCGTTTCTATTATGAGGCTATCCAAGACTTTAGGTAACTATTTTAAGTTGCAGAGCTCAAATGACTGAATTCCTGGCTGAGTGTGCAACATCTGCTAACTAAAGGGCTAAAGAGTACAAGACAACGGCAAGGTGGATGGTGCATTTCGAAGAAAGCAGGAAAAGAGCTGAATTCCCATGTATTCCAGGTTTCTGTGTCCAACACTCAGTTTAATGGGCTGTTTTGGGGAGACCCAGAATGAGGCTTTCCTGCCTCTGCCTTCCTGCCCCTGCAGACTCTGCCTCATGGAGCCTGATGTTTGTTGTGTGTTTAAACTTCACTTGTGTGTCTCAGAGAGGGAACTGGCAGTTTAAAAGGGCCAAGGGTTGTAATTAGAATCATTTAGATTGGAAAAGAACTCTAAGATCATGAAGTCCAACCGTTGACCTAGCAGTGCCAAGCCCACCACTAAACCATGTCCCCAAGTGTCACATGTAGATGTCTTCTAAATACCTCCAGGGATGGTGACTCCACCACTGCCCAGGGCCACCTGTTCCAATGCTTCACAACCCTTTTGATGATCCAATTTTCCTAATATCCTGTCTGAAACTTCCCTGGCACAACTTGATGCCGTTTCCTGTTGTGCTGTTACTTGTTATCTGGGAGAAGAGACTGACACCCACCCTGCTACAATAGGCTTGGTGTGATGTGTATATTTGTCTCAAGCTCTCATGCATCACTGTGAAGGGTAATTATAGCAATCCAAGCCTGCCATCTTTATGACACATCATGATTTCGCATCTAAATGCTAAATGGGGCTGTTAATGAGTGAGTGCAGCTCAGCTTGAGTGAAAGGGTGTTAAAGAATCAGGTCTGGAGTGAATCAGCCTGTGCATATGTGGCAACAAAAGAAAACAAGTGGTGTGAAATATGAAAAGCGTAGCATTCTGAAGTTATAGCCTGCCTCTCTGCACTGCCCCTTCTCCTAGGGTGATCCCAGAAAACATCCATCCTACAAGCTGAATGGGAACCCAGTCACTTTTTTTTGCCATGACCTTTTCTCTGAATTACCTGTTCTTCCCCACACAGGTGACTGTCACCGGTCTGTGAGACTCATCAGCTCATATCATTATTTCTTAAGCTGCCCAAGATGTGATTCCATCTGGTAAATGCCAATCTTTGTGTGTCAGTGAAAGAGCACGGATGCTTCAATAGGTCCTTTCTAAGTTTGTGATCTTTGATCCTGTTGTTGTGGGAGGCAAAGAGCCCAGCTTTAAGCCTCAGCAGCTTTTAAAGAGAGAACAAAAAGATTTCCAGCACTTGGTCTTTCAGAACATACTTTCACCTTTTGAAAAGAGAGATAAGGTCTGTGGAGACTCGGAATCTGATCACTTCTGCTATTGATCATTAGTGTTATTGTTACTTCGTTTCCTAAAATGAGTTTTCAATCCAGTTCTGTAGCAACAAGAAAGGGACAAACACAGTGAGGTCACTGCGCTTCCTGCTCCAACATTCGAGGTCGCTTTGAAGCATGACCTGCCAGCAGATGATTCCTAAAGACTTCCAAAGCAAGGCCTAATGTTCTTTTGCACATATTGTTCTTTTGTTTTTTCTCTTTAAATAAAAGGCTCTTTCCCCTACTTTTCAAAAGAAAATATGTCTCTGTGGAACTGCATTTTACTGCCTTGGAGAACACGATGTTCAGTGATGACACAAATCTTTGTGTAATCAAGAAAGTTACTTCAGGACTGGGAGGTTCTGAGACTCTAAAGTACTTTTGGATTTTTTTAACCATTAAAGGTAACATTCCAGCATTGAAACAAGAGCTGTAGAACTCACTTAAGTGCTTTTGATGGCTGTCAGAGGTATTAACTCCCCTGCACATTAACGGCTCTGGTGCCAATGCAAATACTTCTCTTTACTGCTCCCTGCACTGTAGACTCCTGATCATTATAATCTGATCAGAATGCCTTTGGGATTTTTTGAAATTTTTTTTCTATGACTTTATTGATCACTCTTTTTGAGCCCTGGAAGAATGCCCTGTTGCCTTTTTCACTTGATGCAAAATGTATGGTGTGATTCAGCATAAAGGGAAGAGGAAACATGTTGAATGTAGTGACAAATAGTAGAGGGGCAGAGGAAAGGGAGAGGTTCTGGCAGGCTCTGCAGAGGCTGTGTTGTAATTATGGGCCACAAATATATAGGTAGATAAGCAGAAATGAGGAGGAAACTTTTATGAAGTTCCTTGGAGCAGCTCCATGAACAGAACAGGCAAGGCATGGCCATTAATCTGTGCAGAGAAGTCAAGCCTCTGCTCCTTCCTTACCCTGAGCATTTGGGCTGCCAGAAAATCACAGCATTTGCAGCAGGAGTGATGCCCTCCTGAGCATTTTATTATAGAGAGTGCTACTGAATGTCTTCTCTGAAGTCATTTTAGCTGCATATAGCACTGTTATTTACAGTGTGTGCGTTTGCGTGCGCTTCTATAGGTCAACTGATTGTGTAGGTAACAACACCCACATATCCCCAGGCTTGTGCCTGTCCATGTCAATCCAGAGCTCATTTACACTTTATTTAGGCAAGTAGCTCAAAGCTTAAAGCAAAGTCCATGTTCTGTGCATGCCTACGCTGTGCTGGCTGCTCTGGCGTGACTCCACTCCCTTTCCCATGTGCTTCTCCTTCCAAACTCCGTGTCTACAGCTGTGTGAGGCAGGGGAATGCTGGAGAGCCAGCTGGCTGGAAACCGCCTGGAAAATAATGGAAATCAGGTGTCCAGAAGGAGTATGTGTTTAGATGTGTCTTGACTTCCCTTGGTTTTCCCTGCAGACAGCAGTGATTCTGTATTAGCTTTGTTTTTTTGCTCTCTGTGAAAATCATCCCCTGTTGATGTGTAGATATGGGGAGAACAGAGCTTGGTGTGACTTCTGGTGACTTTATCTTGGCAGACGCTGCGTGCCAGTTGTACATCTGGCATACAGATGGAGAGACACTAGGGAAAAAAAGAAGGCAATAAATAAAATTAATTTGGGGATCTGGATGAAAAAGAAAACCAAGGTCATATTTTGTCTCATTATGATGTTAGCCAGTTGTAGGGACCAGGGAGGAGTGTGCTTGGAGGAGATGGATGGAAACATATTTAGCAACCTGAGAGCTCTGTTCCAGCAACCAGCCCAGCTCTGCTCTGCTCTCTGTGGAAAGCAGGACCACATATGGGAGGCAGGACTTCCAGGAATGACAGAAATTAGGACCACATGGTACTTTACATTCTACTTTGGGTTCCCACTGAACTTGGTACATTTTAATGCTCTGTTTTTTCTGAGGCTTTGGGTTGTGATGATGCAGAAACATTCCTCTGTTGCCATATTTTTTCGGAGGAAAAGCATGTATTCAAAATGCTGGGCATTAAACTCAGTGCATGTGTGCTTGCAAGCTTACTGCTGTCTCATTGCTATTGTTTCCTCTTTCTCAGGACATGACCTTCAGCACCACAATGAATCAGGAAAAACCTGTCAAATCCTCCTAGCTCCCCGGCTGTGCAATTTGCTGTTCCCTCGCTGTTCCCCAGACAGCAGCTTTTCTCACCCAAAGCACAGGAGCCAGCAAGTCACAAATGACAGCTGAAAAGTGAAGCATTACCAAAAGCTGCATGAGACTCTCTCAAAGAGAACCTTTATATATAATTCTCCTCCTGAGCCTGGGAAGCTGTGCATCCCATCAGTTCCAGAGAACGGAGAGGAGATATGTTCAAGTAACCAACACCAGAAACTGCACAAACCCATACGCATTTTAGAGCATCTACACAGTGACCCACAGCATTTAGAATTCTCTGTTCAGAATGGATGATGGATATAGAAACACAAACCAGGTCTCAGATGACTACAGGTACCAGGATGGCAACTACGACGCACCCAATGACAGCTACTACCGGGGCAGGGATGAGCCCGCGCAGGAAGAGGATGCCCAGAGTGATGTTACAGAAGGCCACGATGAGGATGATGAGGTCTATGAGGGGGAGTACCAAGGGATCCCACACCCAGATGACATTAAAGAAAAGCAGAAGAAGCGAGCCCCTGCTGTGGATGATGAGTACAGAGACCGTGCTGACCTCATGGCCGAGAGGATGGAGGACGAGGAGCAACTTGCCCACCAGTACGAGAACATCATTGAGGAGTGTGGCCACGGACGCTTCCAGTGGACTCTCTTCTTTGTTTTAGGGTTGGCACTGATGGCAGATGGGGTGGAGGTGTTTGTGGTTGGATTTGTTCTTCCCAGTGCTGAGAAGGATATGTGCTTGTCCAGTTCCAACAAAGGGATGCTGGGTAAGTGCCGCTGGCAAACAGCTCTTCTAATGCAGTGAGCAGCAGCTGGGACACCTTTTCCTAATGACCAGCTGATTTCAGGACCTTCTGATTACTTTCTTCTTGTGTTGTATGTCATGCACAGTCGTGCCTGGGTGGATCTGACTCAGGAGGGGTTCACATGCTGATGAGAGGCAGCTCCCCAAAAGCAGCAGAATTTTGCCAGAATGTGCTGTGGCCCCGGTGCTGGTCACTGCGGGCTGGATCTGGGCAAAGCAGCTTATAGCCTGCAGGTCCACAAGGCAAAACTCAAAGGGGTGTTCAGGGATAAATAAGTGAAAATTTAAAGGTGGATCTAGTGACTCAAAATTCAAAGCTGTTAGAAACTCCAGGTTTCCCTTTTCTTCAGCCCAAAGTCCCAACCAGCAAATCAGCTGTGCAGTCACTTCCTTCTGCCTGCTGACTTCTCAGTTTGCTCATATGTCCTGGATCAGATGTAGTCAACAGAGGTTTCTTTTGAGGTCTGTGGAATGCAATTAAAGTGCAGCATGCAGATTAAAGCTGAGGCTACTGGCAACATCCCTTTTGCATCACAGTCGACATCTCCCTGAGGTCAAAACACAAGGCTTAGTTATTGGGAGTGAGACTGGGTGGAAAGGTTTGGATGAACAATTTTTTCCCTTGAACAATAGGCAAGCCAAATTCCGTCAGCCACAGACAGCAAAGCCTCCCAGATCTCCAAGAATCAGGACAGGATCCAGAATGGCCTGTAGTGAGAGCCAGCCACGCAACAGGACAGAGCATCTGGAAGGGAAATAAAGTAGCTCTTGGAATAACTGCTTGAAGAGGGAGAGAGTGCATCTTGATGGACATGTACTGGGATTGCAGGGAATCATCAGGGGCTGTAGGTCATACATGCTGGCCCAGAAGCCCTGCCTGATGCAGGGTAAATGCAGATTTGGGACTAGACCCCAGCCCTTGACTCTATTCTATTTACATTATTTTCATGTGACAAAGGCAATTATCCCTATATAAACGTCTCCTCTTGGTGTACTGAGGTCACATTCACTTTTCTGTTTCTCCCTTTTTTCTTTGAACTTGAGGATCGGGACATTTCTTTCTATAGTTAGCCAGGTTTGTACTTACTTTTGTGCCTTAAAGAGTTTAGTAACTTTTTTTGCTTCACAAACCCCTTAAAAATTCTAGCTCAAAATATCTCTGGTCAGCTATCTAAAAGCAAACCTCACACAATTAGATCCTGATTTCAAAGGGACTTTGGAATTCACCAGCTCCCTGTGGGACACAGGGGTTTGTGTCTTTTCAGTGATGAGACCTTTTTTTGAAAAGCAGGTCATTTATTTTGGTGACTCTATGAAAGCTGAGATTTTCTGAAACTCTGACCCCATAAATATCTACCTCTGAAAAGCTCACGCTCTGGCAGGTGCCTGAATGAGAAAACTTCAAATGTCACAAGGAAATCTATCTTTGAAATATTTCTGGCCCAACCACAGGTAAAAATGAACACGAAATCTCCCCAGAGAGCTCGTTCTGCTTTTTCCAGCTCAGTATTTGCAAGGCTGAAAGTTCAGGGTGTTCTGATAAGCTCTGAATAAGCAAGGAGACATTTGGGTCCGTATCCAATCCCAGCTCCAGCCTCCTGCGCACTAACAGAGCTAATCTGGGACTGCTAATGAGGGGAAAAGAACTCTTCTTGCTGCCTTTCCTGCCCACTTTCAAACACAGCTTGTGAGAACCTGATTTTGCAGAACAATTTCTCCTGTCCTTAGCTTGTTTGTTTGGGGGATCTGCTGTCAAAGCTCGTATTCACACCATTTCATGACTTCATTATGAAGGGGAAAAAAAAAGAAATTTCCTAAAAACGATAAAAGCTGGTTCATCTTAGTTTGGGGCAGGGAGGAGAATGGGTATTTATGGTAGCATTCAGTTTCTACTGACTGGTGGTGTACATGGGACAGGTCTCTGATTCAGTCCATCGTACTTGTTAAACACCCTTTCTTGTCTGCTGGGCATTTCTCTGCTGCTGGATCTGAGGTTTGTCAGCTGAGTCTTTGTGAAAATGAATTAAGCATGTCTTGGAAAGCCTTACATTGCACAGCAGTGCTCTGATGGGAGTTATGAGTACCCAAGGCATCAAGAGAGTGTGTGATGAGCCTGGGGTGGGTAGGGGGCTGCTGGAGGGCATAGGAAGGGAACAGTGCAGCTCTGTGAGTCTGGAGAGGGGAAGGAGACCTTTCTGCCAAATGAAGGGTGGCAGCAGCAGGGAAAAGGGTGTTGGAGGTTTGACAGGCAGCAGGGCAGTGCAGGGACATGAGGTGTGGGTGCAGCCCTGCCTCCAGCACGGCAAGAAAGTTTCACCTCTTTTCTGTGGCATACAGACAGCAGATATCAGCATCTCAAGGGGAAGGCTGAGGAAGTGCTGTTGGTGGAGACAAGAACATAATCATCAAAATCTTTCTTAGAATAGCTACAGTTCCCATCCACCTGCAACTAGGAAAAAAGGTATCTCCCACAAATCTCAGAGCCTCCAAGACAAGCTCATGTCCCTCTGTGAATCCATTCCCTCAGTGGTCTGTGGCAGTGCACACTGATCAGGGTTCAGTTACACTTAGGGTTGGTTTGGTGGCAATCAGAGATCCTTCACCTCAATTTCTAATGTGCAGTGAGTGTCTGCACAGGATGAACAGGGGGGTGATTAGAGCAGGCACAGCTTTCCCTCAAGTTCTTACAAGGTTTTAGGGAAGCAGGGATATTATCCACACATGAGCCCCTTGCCTTATCCCCATGTACCAATAAACATCTACAGATAAGCTCGTGTTTATTCCCGAGGAACTGATTATCTCCCCACATTTTTGCTAAGGAAACATAGCCAGGTTTTCCCAGGTGCAGTTAAGGTCACTTCCAGGCAGCTGCTAACATTTAAACACACAAGGTCTCAGCCATAACAAGAGAGGCCAGGAGGGAAAGCCTGGGAAATAAGTCAGGTGAGTAATCAAACTCCAGCAGAAATAGGAAGGGACAAATAAGAGAGATAAAGCAGATGCCTCCCAAAGACCAGTTCAGTGAAGTTCAGCTTCTGTTAAAAGGACATTTTGCATTAAACACTCTGCATATTGCATATTTTTCCTCCCTTGGAAAGCAGTCATGGGAAAATATCAAGCAAACCATGGCCAAATTATGCGAAAATTGCAAATAAACAGATGCCCACAGTGTTTCATGAAATGTGTGAAATGGATATGACACATCTTAGAAAACGTTTACATTTCATTCTGAAAATAAACATCTCACCATCAGATGCAAATTAACAGCTATTTTAGCCCTAAATATCCCGAGTGGGACAAAACACGTATTTGGAGTTTTGCAGTTATGAGAAATGCTATTTTAAAGATGATTTCAGGGGTATTACAAAAATAAAACCCAATGAAAAAAAGAAACAACCATATACATATTTTAGCAGTTTGATTTAATCGACTTAATACAAGTTGTTAAGAATAAGTTTGATGACATGTAACAACATTGTTTTTACATATTCATTTGATAGATCTGCTTTGCTGAGCTTTCATCAGCTGTAGCCAAAGTAAGAATACAATTCTTAAATTTACTGAAACAGAATATTCCTTGTCAGTATGATACACCCTATTGGAAACATAATTTTTTTTTAATTTGCTAAGGATAATCAAAAGAGTCATAAAATTTGTATTTTTGTTTTTGCTGAAAAGCACACAGTATCACTATTTGGAGAAATATCTTACAAATATATGTCTTTACATGCTATAAATCACTTCTTGGGGGACTAAATATTATGTTTGCAAGCACAGAGCAGTAAGTACACAACAAGTATAAAAGATAATGACATAGTAATGTTTTAAACTTCTTCACATCCTGCATATATAAAACTGGAGGCATGGTTAAAGCATCAGCCCTCCCAGATCCCAGAGCTGCAGTTGTGTTATCGTCATTTCACAGTTCACTAAACTGAGACAAGGAAATTTTTAAGGGCTTTGCCCATAACTGTAAAACAGCTACACCAAGGCTGAGAGTAAAATTGCTTTTTCAGGCTCCCTTTTCCTTTTTATGATTTAATAATAATTTTTTTAAGGAGAATATAATATTACAGACTCTTAACCTCACAATGTTGGATAAAGAAAACTAGGAAAAAAGATCCTGTAAGTGATTATGCTTTTATGTAGCAATTCAAGCTTGGCTGTGTGAGTCAGGTTAAATAGGATGTGTAACATCCCTGCTTTTATTGTGTGAAGAGGACGTTTTATAATCAGCTGAGATAAAATCTGGTTGCAGCTTCTCATTGACCTGAATTCACCTGATATGACAGTAAATCCTAATCCCCTCTGCAGAGCTCAATGGCTTTTCTCCACTTCTTTTTTTTTCTCTGGCTGAGCACGGACCAGCTCCCTTGCTCTGCCATGGTTATTTGCTGCCTCTTTTGTTCCTCCACAGCTGTGGACCCCCAACACAGCAGCCACTACAGCCTGATGAGACCTGCCCATGTCAGGCATGGATTCCTGGCTGCGAATTTGCTCTTGGCTAGAAATGCTCAGCCCAAGTTGCAGCCCAAGGAGCATCATCACCTCGAGCAGTAGGGAAAAAAAGAGAGGTGTTTTTGTAATTTGAGAACACCCCACATTTTGTGCAGGTCTGATATGGGGATGAGTGGCTGTGTCCCCATCTGTAAACACTGTGGGAATTTCATCTGACGCGTTCCAGCGGGAGGAGGTTTTTGTTGGACAGCAAAGGATTTGTTTGGCCTCCTCTGTTGAAATCTTTGCCTTAGCAGAGGGGTTGGGTGGGGAGAACCAGATGGTCCCACGAATATTGTGGTTCTGGACAAGTCCCGTGGGGAGATGTGAAGCCGGCTGAGCGTAAACACCACCCACGCCCCGCTGGCAGCGCCGAGCCCGGCTGGGCATCGCTTCACCCGTGCTGGGCCACAGCCCCACGGGCTCACCCGCCCACCCCGGCTCCAGCTGCACGCCCCCTCCATCCCTGCAGCCAGATTTGCCCCATATCCACACACAGATCTCCCAAAATGGAAAGCTGGCTTCCCCCTGGGAGATTCCCTTCTCGGTGCCGGAGCCACTGGCTGTGGAGGGAGTCTCACTGCTTGTATTAATCAGCAAGGAGAGTGCAACAGGATGAGCCCTTCCTTTGACTTCCATTTGAAAGGTCGAGTTGATTCCTGGAGAAAGCACTAATAAGCCTACAAGGAAGAGCAGATTGAAAATTGCAGGAAGAAAGGAAAAAAAGGCCACCAGCCCTCAGCTCATCCTCTGTTGAGACCCTCCCCTGGTCTGGGACATCACTACAGCACAAGAGAGTCAGGACTATCACTACTTTATTCCTCTCTTTCAATTACTTACTGTTGGATCCTGTGCCTTGCCACATCCATCTCCCAAATTGTCCAGACCTGGCTCACAAAGTTTTGTTTGTGTCCATAAAGTGCATCCCTAACAGATTCTACACCAGCAATAGTATTTGAATTTTGTTTTTCTTACAGCTTGAACTTCACAATATATAAGGTCCTAATAATTTTCTGTTGTCCAAATGCTTTCTCTCTTCAAGAGCCTCTTTTTTTACCGTAGGCTGCACTGGTAGTGGCCTGGGATTTGAAGGCAGGTAGGAGCTTTCCCATTCCTGTGGTTACTGGCTCCATGCAAACCAGAGACAACCCTGGGCCCAGGCAGCCTCCTCACCTCCCTGACAGCCCCAAGAACTCTGGGACTGATTCTTCTCAGTGAGCCATTTGGGTTTTATCTGCTCAAATTTTCTATTTATTCCACAAATCTTTGTCCTGTCTTAAAAAGGATTATTTTTAGATGTGCCTCTTTTTAAAGAACTTTAATCCCATTAACTAATAAAGAGAAAAATTCATGCTTGTGGTGCCGATTTAGGTAAACCTTGAATTTTCTGGGGTTTTTTCTGAAACCCTTAGACGTCTACTTTTAACTATATTGAAGTAGTAAAAATACCGTTTAGCACACACAGAGCCATATGCTGTATCTGCAGTATATTCCTTTCCTTATTCCTAAAACTTCAGCTGTTAACTTCAAATTCCTGTCTAACACAGAGCACACAACTTCAGTAAAGGCTAATAAATTTCTTAGTGTGAAAATGCTAAATATGTTACCTCTTTTCTAGTGGGAATAAGCCCAGTCAGTGGTCACATATTTTCCTTATAACTTCAGCAATGGATGAGTCATAACCCAAAATTTATTCACAGAATTTCAGCTCTTTGGTTTTCCACCACTTTTATAGGAGGCTGTTGCAGACTTTCCCACAGGCATTCATCATACTCCGGGACTTGTGGAATAGTCTGCAAATAATGGCTTATTCAGAGTTGCCCTTAACATTTCATCTGAGCACCTTATGTGTCAATTGGGAAGCTGATCCCTCCTAGCACAGTCTAAGTCTGTGTGGTTTGAAGCCAAGTTTGGAAGTCAGGATTCTGGTGCAGACCATTGTAATGTTGTACTGTAGAATATTTGATGGACAGAACTAACCCAGCAAAAGAAACACCATTTTGTGATCACGTTTCTTGGTCCAACTCTCCTTAAAATTTGAGTTTCCCTGATATGAGCTGGATCTTTTTCAGAAGTAGCAACCATCACTGTGTTCTCTGGAAGATTGTCTCCCTGCAAAGAGGCTGTGTGAGTAACTATTCCACTCCTCCCTGGGTCCTTGCCACCTTGTTGTCAACCCAGGACACAGCAATCTGCAAAGCAGATGTTGTTCTGCACCCTGGGTCCCGAGATCCATCAGCTGACAGAGTGTTCTAAAGCAGCTACCCCAAAATTTTAATTACATTGGCCAGAACATGCAGTCTTCACCAAAAAAAAAGACTTCTCCATGATAATGAAGTGTTCTGTTGATTTTGTTTCAACCCTGAAGCATATATTTCCATAA
This sequence comes from Edolisoma coerulescens, assembly GCA_013397115.1. NCBI lineage: Eukaryota > Metazoa > Chordata > Aves > Passeriformes > Campephagidae > Edolisoma > Edolisoma coerulescens. Next base: position 459,796 of record VWZW01005069.1, on the reverse strand, counting down.
CCAGGATCCTTCCCCTCAGAACCTGGCCAAGTAGACAGTCTCTGGTTGTCCCTGATATTTTCTTTACTACAGATTTCTATGGTTTTAATTTTTTAGGGGACCATGCATCAAGTGATTTATCATATACAATAACTAATTAAAGCAACATCCTCTAGATGAATTTGTAACATTAACAGCTCTGCTGTGATTTATGCTGCTCACTGCTTGATGGATGTTGTGTTGCAGAGATATAATCGTCCCTTCCATCACAAGTTTGGGCTCCTTAGTCAGAATCTGCAGGGGTTTGCTTACAAAAGCAGCTCCACTTATTGATGTCGAGTTTCAAGCACTGCCACATCCCATGGTGAGCCCACTCTTCTCCTGGCCAGAGAACAGTCTGCCCCTCACCAGTCCCTGCAGTAAAACACCAGGTAGAAGACAGTAACAATCTCCTCCACCTCCTCCTGACCTGGGATGTTTTCTGTTACTAAGAGGATTTGGATGAACATCTGCCATCCAGGGATTTTCTCCGGAAAAAAAAAAAGATTAAAAAAAATTAAGTTTGGCAGATCATTTTTCCTTCCTCATCAGGGTCTGGCATGCTGGCAGGGCTCGCTGTCAGATGGGTGGCTGTGATGCACCAGTGAGTAGATACAGGGCTCATCATCACTTCCTTCTGCTGGCTGCCGTCAGAGTTGCTCCATTAAATGTGGCTCAGGAGCCAGGGTGAAAGCATTAAGCCATCCAGCTCTGCGTTAAGATCCTTCCTTCAGAAAGTTTTTGGACTGAAACTGTTTTTGCTTCAGCTCACCCTTGTAATTTGCACTTCAGCGAACAAGCTGGAGGTCCAAGTTAACAGAAAGAGAGATCCCAGACTCTGAGGTGTGTCTGTGTCTTGTCTTCACATCAGTACTTGAAACCTTTACACACCTTCAGAGCACCTCACCGGGACAGCTCGGATCAGGAGGGTAGGGCAGGGAGTGCAAGGATTGGTTGCACAGAGCCACATGCTCATGGTGGAGATACAATTGGCAAAATCCTGCTCCACAGTTCTGGTGCAAAGGCTTTCAATAGACAAGAACAGATTTTTTTGCCTTTGACACACAAATCCTGCCCATCAGACATCACTTGGATAGAAAAGAATCACTCACAGAGAGGTGACCCTACTGTGGAATAAGATTTAAAAAATCCAAACTTTTCCACATCTGATCAACATAAGACAAGCATCCTTCAAATGCTGCAATGGATCTCTGCTGCATAGCCTTTAATTTAGTAATGTATTTTAAATCAAGTACAGGCATTTGCAATCAAAAGGAAGATAGAATCAGCTGCCAGACAACTCTGCATTAGCCCTTAGCTGGCTTTGCTGGATGGCACAGAGCTGCCTTCAGCCACCAGACTGATTGTTTTGTTTAAACATTAATGAATTACAAAAACATTCATCGCTACCTTGTTTTCCAAGTGATGTGTTTAACAGAACAGGACCCAGGGAAGGCATTGGCTCTCATGAGAAGCCAAGCTTGATTCAAGGTGAGGAATGAACCTCCAGAGTCAACCATGCCTGAAAAATGTTTCTTTTAGCTGTATTTCTTCAGTCAGTGAATAGGAATGTTTCCTATTAAGGCAGTGTGTTTACTTGCTCAGCATCAGATGCCTTCACTCGGGGCCAGGGATGCAGGGAGCACTGCTGCTTTCCTTCAACCCCTGCTCAGCTGGGTCTTGAACCTGACATGTCCCCAGTCTCCAAACATCCTCAAGCACCGTTCTTTTCCTTCAAGAACTCCCTGCACTGCAAGTTCTGCTTTCCGGCAAGCAGATGTTCTCCATCCTGAAATAGCTCAGCTCATCTGGATCGCATCCAGCCATGGTCAGGCCCCATCAGGATCCCCACAGCAGGGCTGTGCAGCCCATAGACACAGACTATAATCCTGTCAGTGGGGTTTGAGATGATGCAGGAGGTATTCTTGGGAGCAGCCTCTTGTACCTCTGTGCTCCCTAGGAAAAACTGTGGTTGCAACCACTTTCTTCTGGACTACATCTGGAAAGTAGATAAAATAAATGAAAAAACATATTCCTGAACCTTTGAGCATTATTAACTAGTGCTATTTACACTGTTACCTGCATAAAGGATAAGGCAATGAAATCTGTGGCCCTTCTGCAGCAGTGGCAGTAGAAGAGCCAAGGACAACTGCATGTTCTCCAGGAGAGTAGCAGACACAAACTGAGCAGGGTACAGGGAGACTACCTGGAGTGGAAACCCATTCTCTCCTATTCAGCCTGGCACTAAATGAGTCATTGAGACTGTCTTTTGAGGACCCCATAGTAGAAGATCTAGTGAAGTCAGGTTAAAAAGAAGAATCCATCTTTCTTAAAGATGTCAGAGAGATAACTCTATAGAGCAAACTGTCCAGACAAGCCTTAGATTCTCCCTTCTCCTCAAATTTTCAGATCAAGACTGCACTCTTGAGTAAGCTGTCCTTTAGTTAGATGCCAGATCTTGGCTCAGTAACAAAGGAAGTAGCTGAGCTACACGAGGTGAGTCTGGGTAACAGACTGATCCTTTCAGATACGGCTGGGAAAAGCAGGGAGTGAAAGGATGAAACACTGCAAAGGGATTTAGCCATGCTTCATCAGTCTCTCTGCTCTCACGGCTTTCCGAGCATAAACAGCAGCCTGAGAGAGCCTCTCCCTACACACTCTCCATCCCGCTGCACTCAGGGGGTCAGAGGAGTTAAGACATCAGAATTCTGTTGTATTGTTGGTGGCACATAGCTGGGACACGTGCATCCTAAGCTGCTTATGCCTGGCCATTGCTTACGTGCAGGGGATATGTGAGCAGCGAGGTTGGGAAGGGAAGATGTGGGTCTGGTCAAATGAGGGTGTGTCCATATTGCCTGGAGTGATTCAAGCTCTCAGGCACGAGATGGGAAAATTACTGCCTGCCAATGGACAGAGTTTCTGGCACCTGAGATTAGGGGTGGACAGGAGTATCTCTGCTTTATTGCACAGTATGCCAGGACGACATCAGCTGCCATACGGGCTCTTCAGAATCTGCTCCCACATTGCGTACTGTGTCCCCTCTGTTAACAAACTGACTGTCTCTCTCACTTCCAGGCTTGATAGTCTACTTAGGAATGATGGTGGGGGCTGTCTTGCTGGGTGGCCTCGCTGATAAACTGGGAAGAAAGCAATGCCTCATCATATCACTTGCAATCAATGCTGCCTTTGCGTTCCTCTCCTCCTTCGTCCAGGGATACGGATTCTTCCTCTTCTGCCGCCTTATCTCAGGCCTCGGGTGGGTACCTGCTGAATCTTCCCCCTGTCCTGGAGGAGCCCCAGCACAGCTGGGCAGTTTGGGTGGGTGGGGTGGGACAAGAACGGCTGCTCAGGAGATGCATCCCTGGTACCCAGCTGGGTTGGCATTGCCGTTTAGGATGTGTGGCTGTGTTACCTCACTCTTGACCCTTAGAGCTGTAATGGTGGGAGAGTTTGATCATTGATGTTCTTCTGGTACTGCCCAAATTGTGCAGAAATGTGGGTGAGACTGAAAAATGCCCACCTCCAAGGCCTCCAATGAGACTCTCAGCAGTTCTCATTGCCTGCCTGTATTTTGCCTCCCTAAAATGAGGGATCATGAAATAGTGAGAGAAGATGTTTAAGTGAAGAGCAGGGTATTACTCTGGCTTTGTACAAACTGTACAGGAAATTCAGCTTTTAGAGCATGAGAAGGATCTTGTTCATCTTTGATGTCTAAGACCAGTCCAGCCAAAGACAGATTTGCATTTTTCCTCCAAGTCTCACTTCTGAGCAGCCCATCTGTGAGTGTGACCTTCCCTCATTAAAAATGCAATCCGCACCACAAAGGCATTGAAGAAGACTCTCATTTTTCCCATGTGCTGTTTTTTCTCCTCAGTATTGGGGGCACCCTCCCCATCGTGTTTGCCTATTTCTCTGAATTCCTGTCTCGTGAGAAGAGGGGGGAACACCTGAGCTGGCTTTGCATGTTCTGGATGATTGGTGGCATTTATGCTTCAGCAATGGCTTGGAGCATCATCCCACATTACGGTAATTTGTGCTTTGACTTTCTACACCACCACATTCCTACGCCACTACACCACCCCAAAGCCCTGCACAGGGAGCGACAGTTCTTACACATCCCATCATAAGCACCACTGAAAATAATAGATACCTGAAGTGCTCACAGAAGGCCTCATAAATTGACTGCGTGATTGACTGACTGATGCTGCAGGCAGGACTGGATGGGGCTGCTTTCCATCCAAAGCCTCAAATACATCCCTTGGATTACACTGCTGGAGCCTGAGCTCTTAATCTAAATGTCAGCTCATTTAGGGGAAAATGGACTGAGATTATATTGCAAAAATTGATCCAGTTATCAAAAATAAGCAACTTTAATCAGGGAATTACTGGATGCTGTGAATGATAGCAGTGAGGACAGCACATGTGCTTTCCCTTAGCCAAGTGTCCACACTGCCAGGGCTGTGTACCTGGTGACACATCTGCCCAGCATGTGATGGGCTGAAGTCACTTCTGACTTCACCTACATGGATGCAGGACTGGAATGGGTTCCCTGCCCTCAGCTGGAAGTGGGAATGGAAACATAGATGGGTGTAAACTGAAATGTACTTGTGCTCTGAGGAGCAAGAGTCTGCATGTCACGTGTTCCTTGTAACTCATATACATAACCTAGGAAAACACCAGAAGCAAATATCTACTGGAAAAGATTAATTCCCCCAGTATTCAGTGACACCAGCTGTTTGCAAAATCCTGTTTGAGGAAAGTAGGACAGTCCACAAAACCCACAAAGAAAACCACTAACATTTACCTATCTATCAATCAATTTTTAGCACATTTCAAGCACATTCAGTATAAAGAAATATTCATGCTTTTGATTTATATGACAGAGACTCTTGGAATAAATAGGCAAACTTAATGCAGGGGTGTCAGGGAGAAATAATTCTATTATCTGCAACAACATTTGCTTTAAAAAGCCCTTAGATATTTACATTACAATTATTTTTCAGATGGCTTTTTGATGTTGTAGTTTTGTGGCTTCTTTTCTGATTTCCGATGTTCCACCTACTATTTTGGAACTTTGTGAAATCATTAGAACACCATGACTGGCTCAGATGAGACCTCTGCAAAACCCATTGCTTGATGATTTCCTTATTATGTGAATAAAAAATGTTTATAGAAAAAAAATGAATTAAACAGTCCTTATGAGATTTGAGCCTAGGGAGAGTAAATGGAGCAATGTAAGAGAATGAGGTTGTACTTTCCAGTTCTTAGCAGGGGAATACCAGACTTGGTCAAACACCAGGAAAAAAGCAGGAGAGGGGATACCTCAAATGCAGGATTAGGATTTTGATATTTCTAAGTTTGAACCCCAGCTCAGGTTTTGTAGGTCTGGAAAAAAATAAACTTGCTTTTCTTGCTCACTTCCATGAAATGTGAAAAACATATGTGATGTAGGAGATGGAAAGAAGCCATCTCTAATGTGCCTCTCAGATCTGAGATTTAACCTTTGCAAACTTTTGGTAACATCACTGAGAAACAATCAATTATGGCCCTTATTCCTGTACCATTTTCCAGCCTTACTTGCCTACAGCTGCACGGAGCTGTTCCCATCGCTGGGTGATTTCTGAACTCAAAGATAAAAGAAGGTTTTTAAAAGGCAGAACCTGAGCATGTTCCAGTTTCTGTAATGAACGTGAACTCTCTTGCTGCTATCCACTGAGCATCCTGTCAAGCCTCCAAGAGCCATCAGTACTAAGAACAGCAAACTTTCAACCTGTCCTAGTGTCATACAGAGCTGTAAAGTTCAGAGCTGCTTTAGCAGAGAAAAACTCAGAATGCCTGCTCAGTATTTTCACTTGTTGGCTCTTGCTGTTTCCAGGCTGGGGGTTCAGCATGGGAACCAAGTACCACTTCCACAGCTGGAGAGTCTTTGTACTCGTGTGTGCTCTGCCCTGCATCGCCTCCCTGGTGGCGCTGAAGTTCATGCCTGAAAGCCCACGGTTTTTGCTGCAGGTAAGATGATTCATCTCAAATGTTGCAGTCTGATATCAGCAGAGGATGGCAGGTCCTTAATGTGTCACTGTCTGTCTTTCTTTGTCCCATCAAACACATAGAGCACAAGCTCAGAGACAAAGCCACTCCTACATGTCTGCACCAGCTCCACAGACTGCTTAAACCCCCAAAAATACAGACTATGGGGTCAATCACTGATGATTAGTGTGTCACTGCCAGAGGGGGTGCAGATGCAGGGTGGTGAGAGATGGGAATTTTGTAAGTCCAACAAAGGCACTTTGAAAACATCTCGCAGAGTTTGGGCATGGAACTACTGAATTCTGGTGGTAGAGCAAAGGACAAAGTACATTTTACTGAGTAAAATACTTAAACCTTAGAAATCTTAAGCAAGTATTCTGTATTTCCACTTCACAGGTAGGAAATGTAGCAATACCTAGTTCAAGTTAAGCCTGCAAGTCCTTAGCAGGGTCTATGGGGTGATAGTCTAGTTCTCCTCATCCAACTCCTCTTCTTTCATCTGTTTTTAAAGCTCTCTCCCCGACCCCTTTTCTGCCTCAGGCGGTTTTAGGACAGCTCCTTTCTCCTGCACAGAAATGCTGCACTCTGTGAATACCAACCATGCTTTCAGCTCTTCAGGTTTCATGCAGCCCGTGTTGTGTGCTTCTCCACTCTGCTGGACCTCTAGAACTGCTTTCTCTCTGAGCTTTGATAAATTACAGAGATGGGAACTCAAACACTTGCTTTCCTTCTCTTTGGTGTTTTCAGATTGGTAAACATGATGAAGCCTGGATGATCCTCAAGCAAGTTCATGACACCAACATGAGGGCCAAGGGTGAGCCAGAGAGGGTTTTTACGGTGAGTTGAGCAAAGCCATCAGTTCAGAAAAGCTGGACTTACCTTCCTCAGTGCAGCACAGCACCACTTTATTCCTCCTCGGGACTCTTTCAATGTAATCTCTCCCCCAGCAATCAGAAAAAGGACTGTGAAAAACATTTTGTGCATTTAAACTTAAGATGCCAGTCTGTTTTTTCAAGAATTAGTCAAGTCTGTCAATTGCAGTGAGTACTCTTCATTCCTGGTGTTACTCTACATCCTTTAGACCAGTGATTTTAATTACACACATGCTTAATTGGTTTACTCTAAGAGACTAAAACAAAATAAGAGAGATATTGGCCATGTGGGAGACCTGAGTCACTCCTTTCTCCATTCTGGCTTCTAATCAAAGTCTGATTAAACTTCATGTACTTACTAATGAGCTTTCCAAACTCCACCTGCCTCATACCCAGTCTTTAATCTCTCCAAGGGAAAGTAGGTTGAGTGGCTATTACTCATTGGTCTGCTGCTTGTTGTGAAAAAGGTCACACCAGCGGAGTTGTTAGTAGTAAAATCAGAGAAAAGGTTTATGCTGGGGTTAGCTGCAAACTACTGTAATTCAGTTGTAAAATCCTAGTGAGCCAGCCAGGGAAGAACTCTTGATTTATGCTTTTAAAGATGAGAGCACACATGCTTTTAAAGGATGGAAAAAAAAAAGGACATACACCTGGGCGTGAAACATGTATTTGTGATCAAGAAGGAGAGTAAGGCTCCATGTTCAGAAGGGTTGTCAGGAAACTGTGCCCCTTGGGAGTGATCTTTCAAGGAAATTAAAATTTTGTATCTGAGCATCACAATTGTGTGCAGGTTCATGTAGGAACTTAATGAGCATGTGTTATTTTTAGGCTGCCAACCATTTGAGTGATGCAAGCCCTGATAGCAAAGGTGAGAGAGATGTTGTCTTTAAATCCATCGCTGGCTTTGCTGTAACGCTGAGCTGCAAATGAAGCTCAAATATTAATATATATATATATCTCACAAAGTAGGGCACTATGAGAGCCTGAGCTGAGTAGGAGAATGAAGGAGCAGCTGTAGAGCCTCCATTAGTGCTCGTTACTCCATCCAACAGAGTCATGACTGCGGCGGAGGAGCTGAGCTCGGTATCGCACCTCGAGGCGCCGGCTGAGCCAAGATGTGCTGACGCCCGCTGGCACAGGCGGGTGATCAGTGCTCCTGGTGTGGCACAAACTGTCAGGTTTTGTGTTTTTCTGATAGGCCAGAAGTTGTCAGTTTGTGGCGAGTCAGCTGGTACCGGGACAGTTCCCAGATCTGACATTTAGTCGGTGCCAGGGAGAGGAAAGCAGAGACTCCACAGCTGAGCCAAGGCGCTCGTTCACACTCAGAAATGTATTCAGCAAATTTTCGCCTCCTCCATGTGTTTACAAACAGTTCTGTTTTCCTTGAATATGTCCTTTAATTAAAGTTGCTAAGCAAATATTTCCTGGGACCCCTTTGTATGTTTTCCCAAGCAGCACAGTTCAGGTATTCAGCACTCAAAATTTAGACTGTTTTGGTGAAGCAAACTGATTGCATGATGTGGGCTCACTTGATGGCAGGATGCATTTTCAGCTGCAAAGATTCCCATCTACACATTCATTTCTCATAAAAGTTCTGCCAGTGATATTTAAAAGATGTGGAATGAGACATATTCCTGCTAGTTGTCTTAGAAGAAGGAGATCCTGAGGACACAGTTTGGGTTCAAGTGGCTGATCTTGGAGATAATTTTTACTATAATTGCCTACTCCTAATTTGTAGTGGAACTCTAAAGATAGAGAAATAAGGTAGTATACAGCCCCATTAGCCAATAGATGAAAGATTGAAGTGGACATGATGCACTTAAAATATTTCATGGCAGAAGAGAGAGAGGATGAAGGGATGCATGAAAAGAAGAAAGGAAGGCTTATTTCTGTTAATAGTTTCTTGCTGTAATTAAATCAATTAGCTCAATTGCTAATGCTAACTTTCAAAGAAAAAATAATAAGGGTTATTAGGTGGAAACATTGCCCAGAAGACAATGGAATTTAAAGCCACCCAAGAAATTTCAGTCTAATTTTTTTTCTATTTTTTTTCTTCCTCCAGGTTTCCTATATCAAAACTCCAAAGCAAGTAGATGAATTTATTGAAATCCAGAGCTCAACAGGGACCTGGTACCAGCGGTGGCTGGTCAGAATCACGACTACTTTAAAACAGGTAAAGAGAAGAAAAAAACTTCACACAGGGGCTTTTGAGCTTTGGGCTCCAAGGCCTCATTGCTTCAGGTCATTGTACCTTGAAACCCTGATTCTCACCTCAGAAAACCTGCTGGTTTTTGCAAAGGGCTGCAATCTGACTGCACTTTCTGTGCAGATGTGTGCACCTGCAAGCTGCCATGCTGCCAGCCAGGCCCCAAAATGCCCCTGTGAGCATCTCTGTCGCCCAGCAGTGCAGAGCTTCCAGGACCAGCCACAGCCCCAAGTGCTTGGCTCTCTTCCTGGGCAGATAAACATTGATTCTCTCTCCCCAAGCCTAAGTGAAATTCCCCCCTGCAGTGGGGGCAGAAAGGGTTTGCTCTTTGTTCCTGCTGAGACCAAGTTTCTAAGAATGTTATATTGTCTCCTAGGCTAATTTAACCTTGCACACCTGCTATGCTGCTCACCTAATGCCCTTGTAGGATTGTGGAAAACCTTGCTAGAACTTCTAGTCTTGAAGGATGAACTGAAAGTAAAGGAAAGTTCTTCTTAACTAATAGCAATGCAGGTGCTATACTATTACTATACTTGTGTAGCAAGTTAGGAGCTTGAGGAGTTACATCCCCTCATGTTCTTGGCAGTATTTTCTGCAATGAGTCAACAGCAGATCTTGGTCTGCCTCTTGCTTGGCCTCATCCCTACTTGATTTCATCTTATACCTCCTAAAGTGCCAGCTGTGTTCGGTCTTTTGCTCTTCAGAGAGCTTTGGAGCTCGGTTTGAAAGCACTCCTGACACCACACATAATTTTGAAAAGATAAAGTTGTCAGAGGGTCTGAGAACAATCTCATCTCCACATTTACTGATATAACCTGAGACAGACACTGCATCATACCCAGCCCTAGTCATGCACTCCAGCTCATTACAGAGGGCTCAGATCAAGTGCCCTGCCACAGAGCTGAATAAGTGATTTTTTGCAAGCCATTTACTCGATAAATATAATTTTGAAAAAACACTGAATATAAGCCACCCGTCTGACCTTCCCCTAATGAGCCCATTTTTCTGACATTAGGTTCATGATGCACTCAGAAATTAAGCTGTCGAGTATCTGCTGGGGTGTCCTGGCAGCTAATTCCTTCTTGTGGATTTGTAGGTCTGGGACAGCGTGCTCTATTGTTTAACAGCCCAGTACAGGATGAACACACTGATGCTGGCTGTGGTTTGGTTTACAATGGCCTTAAGGTAAGGAAGGTACTTCTTTATGTTTTTTGGGAAACTAAAGGGCTATTCAGAGTCTGAATAGGTATTTACACATGTAAATAAACTATTACCAAATTAATCCTGTTCTTATTTTAAAGAGTCTTTGTGAACTAAGCCTTCCTCTCCTACAAATATTGATCAATCTGATTGCTTTATACGAGGTACAAGGTGCTTTGAACAAATCAGGACTTGAAAAGTGGTCAGTAGCACAGTAATATATTGTCTCTCTCACTTTTAGATCTTTCATTTGAACTTGTTCACACACACACACAAAAATAGACACAATCCTACCAGATTCTCAGCTGCTCCTTAGTCTAGATCAAAACCACTCAGGTGAGCCTAAATCTAAACTACAGGTAAATTTTGTCTAATTCTCACTTGAACTGCACACTTGCAGAAATCAGCTTAATTTGTTTCTGCTCTGCTAATCTCTTGGGCAGCAAAGTTAGCACATTTCTTTATTCCCCAGCCAAGGGGAACTGAAATGAGTTGTCCTGCTTCAAGTGAAGTGGAATGGACCAACATGCTTCTGATATCAGCAGGCTGCTTGGACTGGAGAAACATTTTGCTCAATCCTGTGTCAGTACTGAGCAAGAATTTGTGTCAGACATGCATTCACATTTGGAGTTTAACAAGTTTACAAGTTGTGAAGTAGATCGTTGGAAGAATCTTGTATCCCTGACGTGTCTCCCAATCCTGCTGCAGTTACTATGGCCTTATTGTCTGGTTCCCTGACATGATCCGGTATCTCCAAGACGAGGCGTATGAATCCCGAGTGAAGATCTTTGATGAGGAAGAAGTGTCCCACTTCACCTTTAATTTCACCCTGGAAAACCAGATCCATAGAAATGGAGAGTACAGGAATGACAAGTAAGTGAACAGAATTTGCTTTGATGTATTCAAAAGGAAATAAATTTCTAGAAAGTTCTTTCTTTCTTTTCCATTTTCCATCAACTTGAACCTCTCTGTTGTTCTTTTGGACACTCAATCTAAATCTCTCCTATCCCAAAGGCAGTTTTTGAGAGACAAAATATCATTTTAATCCCATTTTTCCACATACTCTGCCTCAGTCATTGACTTCTTCAGAACCCAGGGGATGCCTGTGAGGAGTCCTGCTTCCAGCAGCCCTGTGTTGGGATCAGGGTAGCGAGTGCCCTCCTGGCTGTGCTGGGCAGCCCTGGATGCAGAGGTGACTTCTTTTTCCTTAGCCCACACTGACATCTACTGGGCTTGGGCAGCCACTGGTAATGAAATTGCTCTGGTGCTGTATTTCCAAAATAATATAAATAGTAAAAAGCTGTTTCTCTTGAAGTCCTCAATATGAATTACCCCAGTCTCCATCCTGCAGCCCATTAGTGCATGTTGTGCCATGGCCATAATGGGGTACTTCTCCCACTGCAGTCACTATCTCCCCACAGATGAGTGTGTCACATTCTCTCTTAGTGTTTCAAAGTCAATGAATTTGCTCCAGCAGAATATCATTGCTTTCCTTCCTTTTTTTCTGCTCTTTGGGCTGGGCTTGCTGTTTTTATTTCTGCATTCATCCTGGACCCAAATCACTCTACGTTCCACAGCAATGTAAACCCTAAGCATTCCATTACTGCTTTTCAAAATTCCAAATAAAAAGGAAAAGTACCCCTATGTAATTTCTGTGGAGATCTCATTGCCCCAGGTAGACCTAGCAGGATGTTGCTCCAGCTGCCTTGCACCACGTGGGGAGGTCCCACTGGATGTTCAGTGTTACACAAAACACTCACAGTTTTAATCTTCACAGCTGAAACCACAACTCCTTGCCCAGACAGGTTGTTCCAATCCCCTCAGAAACTATTTGTCTCCATTTCCTTGTTATATATTTGACAGACTTTTGTGGGGGACCCCAACATGTGTCCTCATGTCCTTCCATAGACCTTCCCTGCAGCAAGGAGCTGTGCTTGATGATGCAAACCTACCCCCACAGTTCCTGTCCCCCAAAAGAAAGTGGTGAGAAGTGGATGTTGGTCAAATTTAGGGATTTGGGACATTTTTCTTACGCCTAGAGCAGGTGCTGAACTTTCACTAACTTCATTGGGAGTTAAGGATACTCAGCACCTTGCTGGGTGAAGACATAAAACTCTGATGTAAATCACTGTTCTCCTGCCTTGGCCCTCTCCATTTCAAATACTCAAAACCCGATCAAGCTAAACTCCAGTAATTCCCAGATCTTATCTCATCATGGTTTACAGCTGTGTTTTCCCTCCAGCCCTTGGCTGTGGGCTAAAACCCCATGGATCACCATTGCTATCTGACTCTTTTAAAGTTGGGTGTTAAGGAAACAAACTGCAGGTGGAAAAAAGGCTTTTAACAGCCTTTGGGACTAAATACATCACAAGCAAATACATCACTGAGCAAATGCAGAACAGCTTAAGTTTTGCTGTAAACTGTGAGACCCTCTACGTGGAGCAAAACACTTGAATAGTCTTCTTGTGGTATTTTGTGCATTAATAATTTCTCTTAGTAGGCTCAGTCAAGAAGCCCTGCAGTGCTCATTTAAAGGTGTAAACAACCATCACGTTACACTGTGTTAAAAGTGCTAAATTCAATTAAGCTGCAGAGTATATGTTAGAAGGTTTTTTTATCTGATGACAGTCATGGCCTCTTTAACTAGAGCAATAATGCTTGTTCTTAATAGCTCCTTACATCTTCTAAACATGCCTGTGCATTACCTAATACATCTTCTCAGTGTTCCTGCAGAATCTCACAGGTAAATCAATATTGTGTCATACTTCAGGCAGCCAGGTCAGACATGTCACGCTTCCCATCAGAGGAGAAATCAATCACCTGACACAGTTTATTATTTTTAGTGAAATCTGTTTTCATTACATGATAAGCAATAAACCTCAAACAGAGATGGTTACAAGCAGAACTCAGATAATCTCCCCACTCTCTCCAGAAACCCTACTGTGTTTTCACTTAAAAAATCACTTTGGGTTTAAACAACTGTCAGAAACCTTTCACCAAATGGCTTAATAGGCTCCTGATAATGTCTGGTTTTATTTATGATGGAGGAAGGGGGAGAATAAGGAAGGCAGCAAGGTCAGCTCACGAAGGAAGTGCCCTGCATTGACTGAAATTCTGTCTTCTTCAGACAGACTAGGACTGAACATGAGAGGATTTGTGTCGCCTCAGCTTTAGAAGCTGATTTTCTTAGATGTGATTATTTTAAGGAATAGTCAAACTGCCAAAATCCTAAAAGATCCGTGTCTCTTTAAAAAAAAAGCTTTCCAAACCCTTTTCTCTACTAAAACACAGGAGTTGGAGGAACAGTTATGCAGTCAAGCAACACCTTTTCTGTAAATGACCCTAGAAATTGCCATTAGTGCTCTGTCCCTTGAAACAGCCACTGCACCCTACACAGTGTAGAAAATATCTTAAAACACAGAGTGAAGTTCTCTTTCCTGCCCCACAGATTTATTGGCATGAAATTCAAGGAAGTGAGATTTGAGGATTCATTATTTGAGGATTGCTACTTTGAAGATGTGAGATCCAGTGAGACCTTCTTTGAAAACTGCACCATCATCTCTACTGTCTTTTATAACACCGGTAATGGGATTCCTGCTGTGGTGTCATCTCCATAACCAGGAACTACTTTATCAGAAAACTGGTTTATTAGAACTATTTTATCTACTTTCTGTGAGAAAGGATGGTAGGGATCTGTGTGTTTGAGTGTGTGCTGGGTAATGAAAGTGATGCTGGAGAAAAAGAGAGCGATGCATTTGGAAGGAGACCTCAGGTTGCTCCATCTGTGATTTTAACTCCATGGCTTCTGGTGTCTCTGGGTGCTGTGTGGGAAATGCAAAATTCTGTGCTCGGGCCCTGACAGGTTAAAGTAATGGCAAAATTCTCAGCACTTTACAGCTCTACTCAGTAAAATTGGCTTAAAATTTAATTTCAAGCCACTGGTGGTTGAAGATCATAAGCAGTAAAATAGTCATTAATTTATACCAGAAAAGCTTTTAATTTCTACTCTAATAAAGAACAAACCATAATGCTACAAAAATCAAAGCCTGCATTGCCCTGTCCTTGTGGCATGGGGATGATACCAGTCCAGATGACTCCACAAATAAAGAAATGTGTGAGATTGCACCCACCAAGAGCCAAGGACTCAGCCAGAGTTAGCCACTCTAATAAATTTCCACTGAAATAAATACTCCCTGGCCATTTCCATCGGATGAGAAACTTCTCTTGGGCCTCTGGTTTGGTTAGATCCTGGCTGCTGTTGCTGCTGTATGAGGGGGATTCAGCCAAGCAGGGTCAAGCCTTTGCCTCTTTCCCTCACAGATCTCTACGAGCACAAATTCATCAACTGCAGGCTCATCAACAGCACGTTCATGAAGGAGAAGGAAGGCTGCCACATCGACTTTGAGGAGGACAATGATTTTCTGATCTACCTGGTCAGCTTCCTGGGCAGCCTGTCCGTGCTGCCAGGCAACATCATCTCTGCGTTGCTCATGGACAAAATTGGGAGGATAAAGATGATCGGTGAGTGGGGCCAGCGGGAGATGGGGCAGGACATGGTGGGAGCACAGCCCTGCAAAGAGCCCTGGTCGGGGTGAAGGGCTCACTGTGCCGGCACACTGGCATGGCTCTGGTGGGAATGACTCGTCCCCTTAACAAAAGGAGCGAAGGATAAAGACTAGAGGGTGAGGCAGGTGATCTACTCCATGGCAGTGGGCGAGTGACCTACTCCCTGCTTCCTCACCCAGCTTTTCTGTGTGTCTGTAACCTCCTTTTTTTTTCATTTTGCCTTTTGTGTCAAATCCTGCATGTTTTTCCAGTGCTCAGCACATCAGGGGCAGAGCTAAAAAACAACCTCTTGGTACTATTGCTGCTGAAGCCCAAAGCCTCTGCATAAATAAATGAACATTTTGCTTGTAGCAATGAATATTCACAAAGGTTATTTGATGTGGCAGCTTGACAGCGCAGGAGTTCCCTCTTTTGGTTTTTATCTGATTCTCAAATGATTGCACAAACAGCTTCAGAGACCATATGGTAAATTAACTGACCATGTCACAGCCAAGCAAAGTGCTACCCTTTAGCACCATGAGAATAAGTTATCGAGTTATCACCTGATCAGCTTTATGAATACTTTGGGAATTTCTGGTGTCACTGCCTCCAGGGCTCAGCCCTTGCTCTCCAGGCACTGTGGGAATCATGCCCTGAGGGACAGTCAAAGGAAGTTGATAAAATCAGGGATGTGGCTCAGGGATAAGGGATGAATCGCTTTCTTGAGCTCACCTCTCTCTCCTCTGAGAACAGAGGAAAGGTTTAGCTCAGCCTCACCTTCAGACAGGTTAAAGTAGAGCAAGATGGCCCCACTGATGTGTCAGGAACGTAAACTGAGGGAAAATGAACATTCATGTAGTGAATTTGGAAAAGACCCAAACAAACCAGAGGGTCTGTGGGAAATAAATTAGGGGAAGCTGAATGAGAATCAGATTGTCCATCCTGCAAACATGTCAGCATTTCAGCATTTTCATCTGGGATTGAAATGACAGCTGGAGCCCTAAATGCTTATTTCTCCTGCAAAATGAAGAGTACAGGACAAAAATTACTAATGACATGCTGAAACGTTTCACTATGGAATTTCCAATTGAAAGAGTCTTCTGGCATCCCACCTGTATCACTCTGTTGAACATATTATTTCTGGTCAGCTTAACAGGAAAACTGAATTTCTCTTTTGTGTTATGTGCCTCACTGGGGCTTCAGTTCATTTTTATGACGTTCTGCCAAACCTTCTCTTGTACAAACAGCAGATCTCTTGGTGCCCTCACTGTGACCAGTGCTGGGCTGTGCTTTTGCAGCAGGGAGAATATCCAGACCACACTGTGGGGATGTAGTTTGGCCTTGTACCACAGAGGAGGAGTGGACATGGAGTCCTCCACTGCAGCTTTCCATATGCAGGCCACTGCAGTGGCAAGATGCAACATAATGCATTTTAGTTCCACTTCAGCATCCAAATTATTTCGGATGGTACCAAATTGACTCCAAAAACACCAAACAACAGAGAAAAATGTTTGCTTTTCTGGTAATAAATGGAGATATTTCAGTGATAACAGAACATTCTGGTGAAAAATAGTTTGATTTTTCCACAAATTTCATCTTTCAGGTGAAAATTCCCAATGGGGTAGAAAGCAGTGATGTAGCTATTAATATTTCTGAATCTGAACTGTGCCTAACTGAGCATGAATGCTCTCACTTTCTCCCTCGGTGATGTTCATAAAATTACGGCTCCTGTGCAAATGTGCCATGAAATCTAATGATGTTCTTATAATTAAAAGAGACCTCAAGTGCTTCATACAAGTGACTGTAAATTATCCTAATTGGGACTAGAAATGTGTCAAGTGACTTCAATACGATATGAAATGCACGAGCTTATCACTTGAAACTCAAGTTGAAAAACCTCTTCGATGCTTCTTCCTCACTGACTTTCATGTTTACTTCCCTCTTCTCTTCCTGGGTCCATCTGGAAGTCTGAGATGCTGGAAATTTGCCTGGAAAAGCCTATCTTCACAGTCTTTGTAGAGCAGGACTATCAGCAAGATCAGGTGGTCACTGAGAACATTTCCAGGCTGGTTTCCAGCATCAGAGAATGACAGATAGGCAGCATCAAGGTGTTTTCGGATCCTGGCAGATTTAATTCTTACTGGGATGGAATGCCATCACTTGAAAGCCACCTTTATCAACAAATGTGTTTGCTCAACTGTGGGCAGGGGAAGCTGATGCCAGAGTTTCTGTTGGTTCCCCCCCACAGGCGGCTCGATGCTGATCTCAGCCGTGTGCTGCTTCTTCCTGTTCTTTGGGAACAGCGAGTCGGCGATGATCGGCTGGCAGTGCCTCTTCTGCGGGGCCAGCATCGCCGCCTGGAACGCCCTGGATGTCATCACCGTGGAGCTCTACCCCACGGACAAAAGGTGCTCAGAATATTCCTCTTTTCAGTCTCACCCTCGGACTTGGTCTTCTTAGTTCCCAATGGAAAAAGACGCCCTAGAGATGTGTAGGTGGGGGAGCTGTATATTTTTATTTATTTTATTTTCACCAGTCCTTCGGGGCTGTGTAATCCTGGATCAGCACAGACATTTGCAAGCATAATTCTGCATGCAGGGCAGGTTGAACAAGAGGATCACGTGGACCTATGGAAATTATGGGCTGATAAATCAAAGAATCATAGAATCGTGATCTCACAGAATGGTTTGGGTTGGAAGGGACCTTAAAGATCACCTACTTCTAAACCCCATGCCATTGGCAGGGACACCAAATGAGAATGTACTCCTTCATTTCCATGGATGGGCATGGAAGTCAGGCCTTTCACACTGCATTCCCCAGCCTCTCATCATGGCTCATCACTAGAGCAGCCTTCAAAAATCTGGAGACAACCATGTGCACTGAGTGATTTGGGACATGGGGAAGCACAAGAGACTTTGGGACAATGTCCTGCACATTAAATCTTTCCTTACAACATCATTATAAGCCCCTTTTTGCCTTTTTCAGACTGTAACAGGAAGCCAGAAATGAAGGAGAAGGACTGTGGATTGAAAGCAGTGTGCTTTTAGCTGCTGGGTGAAACAGGATTTAGAGGACAGCTGTGGTTGCTTCTCTGGTGACAACCCACTCCAGGCAGCCCTTGGAAGGACTTTGAGGAGATCTAGAGCAGATTTTGTCCTGCTGTCTTTGGGGATGGCAAAGGGAGACAGAGTGGGCCACTCTAGGGCTAGGGAGAAGGTGAGATGAAAGGGAGAAATGAGTACACACAGACATTCTCCTCATTCACACAGACATGCAAAACAGTTGCATCTATTTATTTATTCTGCCCAGTTTTACTTGCTAGAAGCGTAGCCTGGGCAACATAAGAGCATTCACAAAATTACCCATCCAAACCTTCTGTAGTTGTGCCAGAACCTCCCTCCTAACCATTGCTTTCTGCTTTCCTCCCCACAGGGCAACAGCCTTTGGCATCCTCAATGGGCTTTGCAAGTTTGGTGCCATCCTGGGGAACTCCATCTTTTCCTCCTTCGTAGGGATAACCAAGGTGATTCCCATCCTCCTGGCCTCCTCCGCTCTGGTTGGAGGTGGCTTGCTCGCTTTGCGCCTGCCAGAGACTCGAGATCAAGTCCTGATGTGAGCAACACAGGCCAGGGGGCTTGGGGTGGGGGGGGCAGATGTAGAAGAAGAACAAAAAAGAGCCACGTCTGAAAGACCCAAAATGTTCATTCTGTACTGGTCTGTCGATACCTCAAAGCGAGACGGCAGAGGGAGAGAAGAACCCGCAGGGATATAAACAAAACCACCGTTCCTGACCCTTTTACAGCCATGACTGGTGCATGCAGCCCCCACACACCCCTAGCAGAGCTTGGGCTCCACCCTGCCTACGCTGGGAGCCCCCTGTCCCTGTCCATCCCGCTGCAAGGACACCAGACAGTGGCTCCATACACGTGTGTGCCCACGGGGGTGTGACATGGGGGGACAGACCCGACTCCGCCTGTCTCTGCCCCGCTGTGAGACCCTGCCCGCCTGCCCAGCACTCCCTGGCCACCCACATCAGCTGTGCTCAGACACACAGAGCCTCCAGGGGAGGCAGGTAACAAACCTGCTGTAGCTGAGCTCCAGCAATAGGGGTAAGAGTTGCAGATGTGGCCAGTGGCCCCAGCTGTCTTGATTTTGGGATTACGACTCCAGCCTCCTGGAAGAGTGAGAGTCCCGATTTCTCGAGGATGTGAGGGTGGGTGCTCAGCTCTCTCAGAAGACTCAGAGCTTCAAAGCCCTTTACTGTCTTCCCTTGGGCACAGGGAATCACTAGGCACCTTCTTGCTGTGGAAGAGAAATATCTAAATAATTATATATATATATATGTATTTACACATACTTTCAAACGTACATAAACCCATTGAAGTGATCAGCTGTTAAAATTTAGGATTTTTAGTTTCTGCACCCTTAAGAGGATTTTAAGAGTGACACTTAAAACAAATCCCAGTAATTCAAGATTATCAGGAGTAATGACTTAGTGGCACTTCCTTCTTTACATCAAGATACCAAATATTTAAATGTATTAGTGGCTGGGAATATCTATTTCTATAATGATTAAGAGGGTTTTTTTCCTACAACTTTCACAGAGGAGAAATTGATGTGATATTGGAGCATTCCACAAACCAAATGTGTACATATTATCCAGTGTAAATAGGGGATTTTTGCCTAATACCTAGAGTATGGTAACTGTGAATTTACCAGCATTTTAGCCATATTATTTGAAGAATATGATGCTTGATTTTCTAATATACTTGGGTCTCATTGAAACACTGTAAGCACAGTTACTTAAAGCCATTTAACTTGTTACACAGGGAATGCACACAGCAAGCTTTCACTGTACAGAACATTAAATTCCCCATTAAGTGGCACAGTTTAGTTTGATACCCTGCAGAGAGCATTTCTGAAATTCGTGTGCCCTTTTTATCATACGAGTTAAGTCCTGTTGCACCTAGAGGCAAAGAGAGTTGTGTATTTTGGGGTGTGTTTTCTTGGGAAACCAGAATGAAAAGCATCCTGTTCAATAACACACCACTGCTCGCAATGGATGAGATAACACTAATTACATCCTTTCAACAAGCTCAGCCATAGGCCAGAATTGATCTGAAATGATCACATAGTGCAGGGAATTTGTCGAACCAGGATATTTTGTGACATAAAAAGTTCTTTTGTACTTTTGCTGATGATCTTCTCATTTACCTTTTGTTGGATCTTCGTTGTTGGTTTTTGCTTGGTTTTGCTATTTTGGTGTTTCGATTTTTTTTAAGAAAACCGAGCAAGGCTGGGCTGAAATCCTGCAGGGCTGGTGCCCCACACCTCTGCCTTTGGCTGCGCAGGGACAGTCCCTTGCACTCAGGCTGGCTGGCACCAGGGCCAGCCCAGGCTGCAGCTGTGGGAGTCAGCGTGGTGCTGCTGCAGGGGCAGCTGAAGGACACACGGCGGGGTTGCATCACAAGCAGCAAATCCTTGCCAATGAGGCAAAAGCCTCTAATGAGTATCACTTTTATCATTGTGTCAATCAGGGATAAACATTCATGGATCAGCTAGGCTACAACAGGCTCTTTGGGATTTTTGACCTTTATTCTGAGGTTTATGAAATTGATAAAATCACAAGCTGCTGTAAAAACTGAGCTTATTATGCCTCATTTCTTCATTTTATGGGTAGCTTAGGGCTTTATTTATTTATTTATTTTGTTATTTGTCCTCAAAACAGCAAGGTTCCTTCTCTAAGGTAGGAGTGAATGTAATTATGTCCTTTGGCAGCAGTTCACAGCTTCTGTTCAGAATCACAGCCCAGAACGTGGATTTTTTCTCCAAGAATATCTGGTCCTTTTGCATGATGAGAAGCAGTTTAAATATGTATTTTAACACAAAAGATCACCATGACCTTTAGGTTTCATCCATTTTGTTGGGCTGGGCTTACCAATTACCACATTGCAACTGGGCAGGGGGGCGAAATTTTGTTTCATTTTCTGGGCTATTTGCTTGTGCTGCTCTGAGGAGCCAGAACCTATTTGTTTAAATATTTATTTTGCGTAGCATTCTTATTTACGTATCACCCAATGCTCACAGCAAACCTGGCTATTTGTGTTCTCCATTGACATTTTGCAGTGACATTAATGACATCATTTATTTTGCGAAACTTCCCTGTTAATTTTCAGAGAACGAAGGAGTGAAGTCTCAAGGAGATAGAAATGGCAAGGTAATATTAGGAAATATCACCCAATCTTAGAAACCTTTCTTCCTTACAGTCTTTCACAGGCTGCTAAACCTCACCTCACAGACTAGCTGGGACAAGGTAAAGAGCAATAGGATCTCACTGTCAATGTCACCTGGAAATTCTTTGCACCCCTAAATCTATGGGTTAGTCACTTGAGGTCTAAGGGACGTTGCACATTTTGGGACAAGGCTCCTTCCCCTGGCTTGACCAGGGAGTTTGTGACCTAACAGGAGAGAGCAAACACACCACAGCTGGCACATGAGAGCCTGAGACAAAGGACAGCAATGAGCAGAGAAGGAAGAAAGGAAAAGCTAAGGAGAACTCACATCACCTAGCTGAGACACCTGGGACTGCATTGAACAGATTCCCATTGTTCTCAGCTGACAGGCAGAGGCACTGCATAGGGCCTCACCCAGGCCCTGTGCTGGGCTGAGGATGACTTGCCCTGGATAGCCCTGCTTCTTCAGGGACAGAGAGAGATCCAGGGCAACAGCTCCAGCTCAGGCACTGCCTTTGTGACACTGGGGCTGATGTCTCCCACCCAGTTCAGTGGGGACAGGCTTAGTCAGTATTCCCAATGTGTTTGTTTGCTGTCCTTGCCATGGTGTAAATCAGCGTAGGCGTCACACTGCAGCTCTCCAGAGCAAAACAGCTGCTGGGTGCAGACCCCTCTGCATTGGCTGTGGTTTGATTTGGGCTCAGTTTCAAGCCTTGGCCAGCTGCTAGGCTGAGCCTCAGCCACGGATCCTTGAGCCCCAAGCAGGAGAAGATTTCTCCTCAGGCACCTCCTCTGATGGCTCAGCTTAATTTCTGCTGTAAAATCAGCATTGCCCCCGCTGTGCAAGGGCCAGCACATCTCCTCCATCCGTTCCCCTGCCCACGTCTGCCACAGTGAGCTGTCTCTGTCTTGGATACACTGGACCATCCATGGAGAAAACTGCTTACTACAGGTCCCCTGATGATCTCTGCACAGCACTGTTTCCACAGATTCATGAACTTTACTGCAACAGGGACACAGAGGACCAAGACAGGGGACTTGCCTTAAATCCCAAAGATCTCTTCCAGAGGACGGCTGAATCCCCTCATGCATGCGTGGCACACCAGTACAGCCACTTAGCCAGAGACATTGTGGCACGGGAAAGGTGAGTCTAGGGAACCCAAACTGGCCTGCTGTGACTTTGTGTCTTCAGCTCTACAGCACCGTAATGGGAGGAGTCCATTGCTGAATTTCGGAGCATGCAGACACAGACATTTATAGGAACACCAAGCACTGTTGACACTATTATTAAAGACCCATGGTATTACAATAAGAGTTCTGCCTCCTTGTATTCCCTGTTGATTTAATGGGTTGTTGTACAGTGGTTTATTTACTCCAGTTGTGCAGGACAGCTCCTATTACTGCCTTTGGCTCTGCTATGTCCTAGTGGTGGTGGCTGCAGCTTGTGCTGAGTGGGGTGATCCCCTCCTTGCCCACATGAACATCACTCTTTGAAATTCCTTGCAATGCTATGGGACTTACAAATTGTGGTGTATGGATCTCTTGGACTATGAAGAGGGTCATTCTTGGAAAACCCACATCCAGTGCCAGAGGTTCTGCACACTGGGGAGTGCTCAGGCATCCTGATGTCCTTTGGTGATACGGGAGAGGCAGTGAGGGACGTTCCCTGAGCCTGGGAGTGGTCCAGCCCCAAGGCTAGGTCCACACAAGGGCACAGAGCAGGACTGCATGGAGCTGAGCTTTCTGCAGATGTCCACGTCCCTTCCAGGTCCTGCTTTGAGACCTCCAACAGCAGAGTATACTCTGATGCTCTTAAGGTCAATTTATACTCCCTGCTTTTGTCCTTTGACTTTCGAAAGGACACACAAAACCTGAGAGGGTATTTTTAGATTTATGTAGATTTAAACCCTATGTATTTTATTTTGCATTAAGTTTTTCCCTCGGTTTCTCACCCTTATATTAGCAAATGCTGCTTTTAGGAAGAATCAAGCCTGG
Organism: Edolisoma coerulescens; assembly: GCA_013397115.1. NCBI lineage: Eukaryota > Metazoa > Chordata > Aves > Passeriformes > Campephagidae > Edolisoma > Edolisoma coerulescens. Next base: position 436,700 of record VWZW01005069.1, on the reverse strand, counting down.
GAACTGTGAAGGAAACAAAATGAAATAAATTTCTTTGCTGTATGTGATGCTAGTGCTGTATAAATGTACACACACTGCAAGTCCCACTGTAAATAACACCTGGTGTCGTGCTTTAATGGAAAGTTTCATTTAGATGTTCTGTCGACTCTGTGTGTGAAATAGCCAATTCCAGTCCCTTGGTTCCTTTTCTTCATTTAAAACGTTCTTTTATTTTTTTATTTGATCTGTGTCTGGTCGTCACTGGAAATTGCAGCTGTTCCAATGGACTTTGTTTTTGTTCTCTCTGTCACATTAAAAGGCTGGAAGAAAAAGAATGACTCTCGTAGTGTTTGTGTTTAATGTACATTTTGAGCCTTTTTACAAGGGCTGTACTGGGTAACTTTGTACCCTGACACTGTGAGAGCTTTCTCTGATGTTTTCTACTTGTTCATCCTTCCTCTCTCAAACAATCCCAACTCAATTAATTCTCCCTTCTACCACAATCCTTTCACACCGTGGACTTCCAAACACAGGACATGAGAAAATCTTTACCCTGAAAAATTTTCTCGTAGTAGGAAGCATGAAAAATCTTTAAACGGTGTGCAAGACCAAAAAGCTAAACTCTGCTTTGTAACAAAAATACATCCCCAAAGAAGCACTGCTTTTGAGGCTTGGCACACCATTTGACCACAGCATACTCCCTTCTTGGATGTATTTCTAAGGATGTGAGCTCCTTCTTTTTATTTGCAGCTCTTTGTATATATCAAACTGTCCAGGCCATGCTTTCAGAGCAATGATACAGACAGCAGCAACTGCATGGGAAAAGAGCTCGTGGCACAAGCAGTGGAGGCTGGCTGCCAGACTATGGGGTTTATGCATGAATTTCTGTATGTGTAACATAAAATTCAGTGTCCTAGACCTACTAAAGGGTTTTGATTTGAGTCAGCTCTGGCTTGTTGTTAAGAAATTTACGTGCTGAAAGGTTGTTGGGTAAAAAGTGATTAGTCTTCTCATCATGTCCACTGCAACACGCTAAAGGTAATATTAAAGTAAAGGATAAAGAGCCAGAGAGACTGGAAATGTGATAAAGAAACAGTGAAGGTACTTCCATCTTCAGGGGACTAAATCAGCATTTTCCCTCAGCTCAGGTTCAGCTGGGTCCCATAGGACCTGTCTGAGCTGGGGTCCCACTGGGTGAGCCAGAGCCAGCAGCAGTTTGGGATTGGTAAGGAGTGGTCTCAGACGGGAGCTGGTAAGAATTGGTCTCAGGGCTGAGCTTTCTGCAGATGTCCACAGGTGGGAGCTGGTAAGGATTGGTCTCAGACAGGAGCTGGTAAGGATTTGTTTCAGGTGGGAGCTGCCAACTGTGAATTTTGCAGTGCTCATGTCCAACTACAGAGTGTAGAGCTGTGGAGCTAACCTTCTGTGAGTTCTGCCTGTAGGAAAACGTGCATCAGCCAACACCATCAGAAAGCATTTTCTGCAAAAAGAGTTTTTAGATAAAGGTCAGAGATTTGCACTGAAAGCCTTGGAGGTGCTTTCGAGTCATCCTCGCTCCAGGCTAGTTGACATTCTGCATAAGGCTGAAGTCTCAGTAAGCAGAAAAATCCCATATTTGAATGTTCAAACAGGGTTGCTGATAAAAACAGTGCATAAAAACCCCTGACTAATTTTAAAGTAGGGTGCAGGGAACTTAAAAGCAGGATTATGTGACACGGCTGCCTGAGATCACACAGGATGGACTGGCTGGTAAGAAAACCTTTGCAAATCTGTGTTCCTGCTTTTCCATATTGATGTTTCTGCCCTGATCATCTTGTTTTCGTTATGTGGATTTTCTGGCACAGCCTCTCGTAGCTACTAATAAATGACCCAGATTCCCTGGATGTGCAGGTTCATGCAAGCTGTCACAGAAGGTTACCTGGTGGAGGAAGAAGGCTGGAGATGATGGCATTCCCAGCAGCCACAAAATCCAGCAATAGGTCTGAGTGGTGCTTCTGAATTGTGAAGTGACTTCATATTAGGAATATGATTTGAGTCAGGTTATGGTAAGATGGCAAATCATTCTACCAGTGCTCCTGTATCTCAGATCCTGGTCTGGGGATCCTTAAAGTAGAGACCAAACTTGGCAATCTGAGTACACATTTGTTGGAAAGACAAGGGAAAAGTAACAACTTGGCTAAGCCCTTTGTGGATGGGAAATGGAGCCCTGTGTTTCCAGCTTGGGGCAGAAATTGCTGGAGACTGAGCACCCTGTCAATGCACAAACACTGGTGTGATTTTGGGGCTGATATTAAATGAGTTTGTCCTTTTCAGACAAGTTTTTTGTAAGCAGATGATTATAAATCAAAAAAAACTATCAAAATATTTTTCTTACTGTTCTCAGTGAGCAAGGAGAATTAGCTGAAGAACTTCTAGCTGCCTTGGCCCATGATGATGCAAATAGAGGATTATATATAATTTTTAACATTTTAAATGTGCAGAGTTACAACTGCACTAACCCATAAAGTACTATTTGAAAATACTAAAAGTCAGATTTAAATTTATTGTTCAGCACTTCGTTTCTCACCTATAAAAATATGTGTGTATATACACATGTATGTACACGAATGCATTTAGATGTAAAACTACATGATTGCACGTGACCTTACTGACGATGCCCAAGCTTTTTTGGGGATTGAAAGACCAGGAGATGGCAGCAGTTGCCCACAACATTGACTGGTCCCTGCTCGCCAGTAACTGCTGGAGGCTGTGCCCAGGACCACCATCAGACAGGGGCAAGGTGCTGCAGCAGTGCCCTCCGACACAGCTCACAGGGCTCTGACCCCCAGCGAAGTCAGGGAAAAAGG
>VWZW01005069.1:312101-433850 GCA_013397115.1 Edolisoma coerulescens | reverse complement strand
AAAAAAAAAAAAAAAGGGCAAGTATTAGAAAGTTTAGAGAACAAACAGCCCTGACTAATGCCAAAGCTTTTGGAATGTGAGGTGTGCAAACCTGAAGCAAAGCAAATGTAATTATGGGGGAGAAAATAAGAATTTCTGCTTCAGTAGGCTAGTGCAATGGTTTTCAAGCTTTCTCAGCCTGCAAATCCTGAGTGTTTTCCAGGGGAGATGTAGATTCCTTCTAATAATATGGTGAGACTGCAGCTAGAGGAGAAAAGCTGAGGGCTGGGCAGTGCTTCACCCGCGGGGCTCTGAGCAGGGCTGCACAAGCGGTGCCTCCTGGGGCAGCCTGAGCAGATGCTGTGGGGAATGGGCTTTGTAGACAAGGTCTCCAGCCCAGCTAATCATGGCAAGATGTCACCAACATTGTCTCATGAGTTCCTCCTTCTCCAGCCTCAAGCACAGGTAGAACCTTCTGTTAAAATCTGGGCTATTGAAAGGAGAAATCTCACCACAGAGGGGTTTGGTGAACCCCTCCCACATAGCTGTGTGAGGAACGTAAGTCAGGGGACAACACAGGTGTTTCTAAGTGCTCTGCTTATCACCTCAAAACACCCTGAGGCCACAAACTCTCCATGATTTCCCTGTATGGGTGATTCAGATCAGAATCCTGATCCTACTGGGAATTAAGCAACTAAAACCAGCACTGCAGCTGTCCTGCCCACAGCTTCCAGAACACACAGAGCCCAGCCTGAGGCTTGTGATCCTCTTAAGCAGGACTTTACCCCACCCTTAGGAGCTCGGTCCCACCACAGCTGGATACAGCTGAGGTCCACCATGGATTTTGTGTTGATGGTTTCTCTCTGAGAACCACAAGTTTAGAATTCCCTGGAAAGCTCTTCCTTCACTATAGAAAATAAATAAAGGGCTACTCAGTAAATACAAACAGAGCTAATTGCGAGGAGACCAACGCCAGATCTCAAGTGGTTCATTCCTCACTTTTGTTACCCTGACGAAGTAAAGACACACTTCAGGGAGGATGTAACTTCCCAGGGCTGCAGCCTGTCCAGCAGTGGAGTGCCATGGGCAGGACAGGAACAGAGGGTCCCCTCCAGTCCTGGGGTTTCAGAAGAAGTCGGTAAGATTTCTCCAGAGGGAGCCCTTTCTTAGCCTTGAAACCTTCTGCTCCTGAGTGGGAAAAGAATATTGTACTCAGCCCTTCAAAATACATCTTTGAATGATAAACTCAGCTCTTTTATCCTTTCTTATTTAGGATAAGGATAAGAGCTTTGAAATCTTCCCAGCACCCCTGTTCTTTCCCTTAGACCCCTGAACAACAAACTGCTCTGCAGAAACCAGCCTCATACTGAACCCTTAGGCCTGTAAATATTTCAGAACAACTATTTACAGCCCTCTTTTGACTCTATCCAAAGAGACCATAAAGAGTTCTGAGCAGCCCTGGCCTGGCACAGCTGTGGGACCCTGCTAAGTTACTTTGTCCCCTTTTGCACCCCACCTGGAAGAAGACAGGAATAGTGTCACCTTTGTGTTGGTCTCTGGGGCAGACCTCTTGCTCTGTGTGGGGTCACCCGTACATTAGGGGCTCGAGAGACCTTCTCTGGCAGATTTTCTGAGGTTTTGGGTTTGGGGTGCCAGTTATTTTTCGATGCCCTGAAGCTCTGCCACTTTGCTGACATTTATCTCTGGCATTGCAGAGTGCCCTTCCTCCAGGTTAAAGCAGCTTTTCCTTTTAAGTGCTACACATTTAACTCCAAATAACAGCTTCCCTGCATCCTCGGGTCAAGATTCAGTATAAAACCTGTGGGAAGAAATGCTTGTTAAAGAGAAAAAAAAGAAGTAACCCTGGGTGAATGCCACATCAAGCACAGAAGAGTTCAAGGCTGAAGTGTAACCCTAAATCATGAACATAATTATTGCAAACTTCCCATGTCCACTGGGGATGAAATATTGCCTTGATAAGCTTTAGAGACAGGATTTCATAAAGAAGAGGAAATCCAGATGGGAAAATTAAGCAGGGAAAAAGCTAAAAACCAACCAAATAAAACTTCCAAACCCAAACCCTTTTCTGACTGTTATGTCCTCTTGAACAAGGGTATCTCCCACTAGAGCAGATTGCTCAGAGCCCCATGCAGCCCTCTCCCTGTACCACACTGATCACCGTGCAAAGGCAGAGGCCTCAGCCTGGATCTCTGCTGTGTGTGCAAGCCCCAGGCTCGTGGAGGTGTGGGTGGCAGGTTCTCTGAATGAAAAATTAGGGTGGTGGTGTGGCTCACTGGAAAGCTGACAGTTCCTTCTCACTTCAGAAGGAGACTTTCTGAACTAGATCTCTGAGGTGTCTCACGGCACAGCAAAATCTGGGAAAATTGCCTTCTGTCTCCTTTTCCTCTCTGGTTTTTTTTCTCTTCGTCTTCAGGTATGACTTCCCCAAGTATCCTCCCCTGCTTGATGCAGTTGGAATCTGGTGACACGATGCAAATGAAATGCTGATTTTTAAGCAAGGTTATGTAAATCCAATATGTTCAGTCACTGTAGTCCTGGGAATTCCCTTATCAGCAACATAATCATTGAGAATGAATTCCCCCAGTCTGTGAGATAATGGCAGGGAAGGAGTGAGGGCTGAGCTAATCACCAGGCATAACTCAGCCAGGGCTTCCTCATACATGACAAGGAACGAGCTCAAGGTGAAATGTTTGTGCCACAGAGATTTCCAGTGCAATGACCCTTCCCTCAATAGGCCTCTTGAATATCTGCACAAAGCATTAAAGCCAAGGTGGAGGACAATCTAGATCTTTCTGTTTGCCGCATAGGGATCCTGGTCTAGTCTGATGTCTGCCCTTGAGCTGATTGAGGGATAAAACACTAAAATTTTCTGTCCTGAGCTGCTCAGTGGTCAGAGCTATTAGTTCTTGTGTTCTCCTTTCACTTTGTAACAGAACCTGTTGCTTGGCATTACATTTATGAATAAAGTCCTTGGGTGGTGGTCCGATTAATTTTATTTCAAAATGAGACACGGGGGATAATGCTGCCTACTTATTTTATGTCCTTGCTACCTTCTTACTACCAATCTTTGCAAGCACAACTCACAAGTGACTACTTTGTTTTCCTCTGGGCGTGATTTAGCTTTATTTATTGACATTGTTGGTATTACTATTCATAAAAGAAATTATCAAGGTAACCTGGCTGATGGACTTCCAAGCATTTGGTAATGACTTCTGCAAATCATGAAGAAAAATGTACCTTTGAAACTGAAGGCATAAGCAAAAGCAGGGCAAGGGGATGATGAGCTTTAAAGAATAGGTGTCCTTTCAAGTCAAAGATTAATTCCAGATTGAAATTATCAGGCTGTAAATAATACACCTGAGTCTTTGTCAATAGGAAGCAAATTTACCCTGTTGCAAATATGCTAATCACTAGCCTAGCAACTCACATTATTAGCTGAGAGTAATTATTTTCTCCAAGGAAAGTATAAACCTTCAAAGGAGATAACGTCTTAAATCACAGCAAATTTTAATTTAAATTCAAAGTGTAGGAATGCACACAATACCCCATCTCTCTCTTATCCATCCAGGTTGGTGTCATTACAGAGTTTTAAAGATAGCCCCAATCATTGAACTAAATACCTGCAGCCTAACACTTTGCAATTTCATTTTCTCCTTGTCAGACTGTGTAATTGATATTTGTACTGGAGGTAACAAAACAGAAAATGTGAAGGTGTTGGTAACTGTGCCATTACTGTCTCTTAAGCTGCCTGAGAGGTGGGGAGGACTGGGTGACAGTGAGGATCTGGTGCCTTTGTAAATGGGCACAGAACCATTCACGTGGCCTGAGCCTGTGGTCAGTGCCTGCTTGGACTGGGACAGGAGTGAGGTCTGATGCTGGCTTGTCACAGCACCTTGTGTGGCCATTTCTGCCAGAAGGCAAGTCCTGCGAAGAACCAAATTCACTGATTTCAGCAAGATCTCAGCTTGCTGCAGGACATGACTGGGGATGTGGAGAGTCAGCCCCTGGGAGGTGGCAGGAGATGAGGCTCTCCAGTGCAGGGACAGATGGAAGGAGCTGAAATGTTCACTGTTGACTTTGCTGTCTGTTTTTCATGATTCATGCTGCCTTGAGGACTGACGGTTCCCAAGTACAGTCACATCCAGAGAAGGGACCAGTTCTGTTCCCCTTGTTCCCAGCTGAAGGACAGGGTAATGGGATCTGTTTCATGGGGTTTTTGCTGAGAGTGAATTCACCAGGTGAATTACAGTGATTTTTCTGCCTGTGTGGGAGTTTGTTTTCTCCTCCAAATGCCTTGGGTTCAGTAAGAGCACTTCTTCTAGAGGAGATTGCTCAGAAGTGTCAAACTATGATGAGGCCCAGGTAACTGCAAAACTTTCCTCTGAAGAAGGCTCATAGACTCCTGTCTTTCCAGGTGCCACAGCAAGCTTTTCCTTGGCCATCACAGCTCTGAAGCTATGTAAATGCCCAAATCTTCTCCGTTGTTTTCTAATTCTTTTCATGTTTTGCTTTCAAGTTTGTGCAACACAAAGTGCAACAGGGCTGATGGGCTGGTGAGATGCAAATGCCCTGCAGAGGTGACCCTGAGTCTGAAGCCTTTAAAGAAAAGCACTTTTGGGTTGAAATTGCTCATCAGGAAAACAAAACAAAAGAAAACACCATCCCAACACCCTTCAAATGTGAATAATTTGTTGAGAGTATCTTCCGGGGTGATAGATAATTGTATCTGTTCCGCCTCCAAAGCAGCTCAAATCAGCCCAGTGACATTTGTCACAAGTGGAGGCAGTTATTAATAGGCTGCATACTTATAAAACTTCTTTACAATGCAAATTGCTTCTTACTGCCTTTATCCCAGCTTTGGGGATGTTTTATCCATGTATTCCGGACTTCTGACTCGTATCTAAATATCCTTAAAGGACAGGGGAGTGAAAGCCCAGTTGACTCCAAAGCTTGGGGCAGCACCAGGAGTTCTGGAGATGTGTCCAGGGGGGATATAGGACATTGGTCCAGCAGGAATAAAACACTCTGATGCCTCCCTTATTAGTGAAAAGCTTACCAGAATAAATCCCAGAATATGGCCAATTTACTTGCTCACTACTGGAGCTGCTTGTACCCATCCACTTGGCAACACTGATTGAATAAGAAGTTTAATTTATTTGGATTTCAGAGATGCTTTGGCAAACATAGAGCGGGGATCACCCTGTCTTCTTTCCAGCATTACATGAAATGTGTATTTTTAGCACTTGAGCTCGGAACTAATTTTTCAGGAATTTCACAGCTTAAGCCTCTCTCTTTGGAAAATAATCAGTGAAACATTGAGAAAGGCTGAAGGTAACAGGGATGGGGCCAGCTGTGAGCCCTTGCCGATGTCCCATGTTGATTGCTGTTTTTATCTTCAGTGTCAGGAGGAAAAACAGGAGAAAGCAAATACAATGCAACCTCCAAGCAGAATATGTAAATGTAAATCAGCATATAATAGTAGCAGTGACCCAGGGGCAAGCAGTCGCTGGAGAGGAGAGGCTTTCAGACTCCCAGATGAGATTTAAAATCAAAGTCCTGAGCTCTTCTTGTCAATACCGGATTACTGGAATGAACAGACACAATGTGCATACTATGGGAAGATGTCAGAAAATTAAGTACTGAAATCCTGGCTGTATTTTTGTGTGCAGCACAGTAGACTGAGTTGCTCTAAGAAGTGAATTTTTGCTTCTTTGAAAATGTGCCCCCACACTGAAAAAATGCCCCTATATTTATACACAGATGGAATTCAACTCACTGCAATGTGTATATTATATAAACAGACTCCGGTAGCTCTTGGGGTCGTGATTTAGAAATGCAGATTACTGTTATTATTAATAATTATGATCATGACCAGCTGGGGTTTATAACTCAGGACATACTAGCCATAGCAGTCTATTACTAATGTATGTGTCCTGATCATTGTCTTACAAAACAGCCAACCAAAGTGCTGTACTGTGTGTAGGAAATCATCCCCTCTGCACTGCTAAGTGAGCTAAACACACAGGTACCATTAGTCCTCCATTATATACTCTTCCAAGTGCAATTAAGTGCAGACAGGGTCTAAAACTGGGGCTTGTTGTTTTTCCCCTGTGCATCATGTAGGTGGAGTTGGTTTATGATGCCCATTTCAGTTCTTGTTTTTTAAAAAAAGAAAAAAAAACCTAAATGGTCTCATTAAAACCTCATAGAGGAAATTTATTCATCCTACTGAAATATTTTTGGGCTCTTCCGAAACCAGTAATCAGCGTCTGAAGACAGTCATCTGCCTTGCTAATGGACCACAGTTACATGTGTAATTGATTAATTAAGGAACGAAAATCACTGCTGAGACTAAGGGAGACATCCACAGCTTCAGCAGGCATTGAAGTGAAATAGCAGCTCCTCCTGGGCAAAGCAGATGTGCTTGTTTCAGGTATTTTTGTCCATTTTAAACTGCTCTATCTTCTCTATGCAGGTTGTTGTTTGGTATCCCAGACTTTTCTGTGGAGATAAGAAACAGAGCGAACAAGAAACACTCCAGCCCTCTTTTTCCAGCTGGCAGAAGGAGCACAGTGTGGCTGGGTTTGAGCATGTGTGTGTTTATCCCCGTGCAGTCGCTCATTGGCCTTGTGTGCGTGAGCAATCGCGTACGTGGAAAAAGGCAGTGGAGGGAACTAACAAACAAGCTCCTTGGCAAGCTCTGGGTGAGCATGGTGGCATCTGCTACTCTTTGCAAGCTGTGTTGTCACGATTTCCCTCCTGTGGAGGTTGTGCCTCCCATCTCACCGCTCATTTCACCAGTTTGGGGCTTCACCGATGCCTTGCAGCAAAGCTCTTTACAGGGGCCTGGCTGAAGAGAAGTTTCACACACAGGCAGAGCCAAACCCAAACATCTCAGCAGATATTTTGAACAGGGGAAATGATGCAGAGTCACATCTGGTGAGCTCACGGTGAGTGTACTGCTAAGCAGGGGAATTGTGCTCCGCTGGAGCTCTTTCAAGGCATAAGGCTTCCTCAAGAGCAGGAGGAAGTGGGACACTGAGGAATGCTGCCTGCAGACAGCATGGCTGGTGCTGAGGTCTTGCTTCTTCCACCTAATACCTGACCTGAGAGATTCCTTGCACTTTGAAGGAACTTTCAGATGTTTCCAGTGATATCAGTATTAGGGGCTGCATCTAAAAGAAAATGAAAGGCAGGCTTAAACAGTTCCCATCACCAAATCTATTGGGATTTTGTGGCTCTCATTGTCTTAGTTTGATCTTCACAGAGCTCCAAGCAGATCTGAAGATCAGGCAGATTTTATAGAGGGTTAGAAAGAACCAAAGTGTTGAAATTTGACAAAAAGCCCTAAACCTATTTATAGATAAGCATCTTGAGCTCTCTAATAGCTGAACCATTCAGCCAGGCAGCCCAACCAAAGCCAGTTTTTAATAGTCGGAGGCTGAGCAGTTCAGCTTGCTCTCTTCATCGTAGTGCTCCTATTGGGCATTGCCACTCCAGTTGTGCACTGGTCAACAAACTCTTGGAGAACAGATGGCTCAGACAGATTTTCTGTAGACCAGAGTCAGGCAGTTTTAGTGCCTTTATGTTCTTGAGGATATGGATGGTGTAGGTACAGCTTTGGACTCCTCACTCCCTGTGCTCTGGCACAGACCCTCCCATAACACTGCACATCCTCCAGGGACTGTTTCTGCTGCTGTTGACGTGCACATGGACTGGTTCTGTTACTGATGTGTTATCTCAGTTGGTCATGACAAGTCAGAAGCGTAACTGCGGCACTGAAAGGTTTCCACTCAAATAATTTTATTAGATGATGAATTTCAAGTGTTGGAAATTGTAGGTAGGCAGCTTCAAGCAAATACCCCTAAGTTATCTCCAGATTTTGTAACGTGTAAATTCAGGTTTTAGGCAGCTAAAATGAAATATATGGAAGTTGTCTGCCTTTTATGGCAGCTATGAAAGATTGCTAACCTCAAAACTTTAAAAGCAGAATTTTTGTGCATTTATTCCTCAGAGCTTATGTGAAATTCAGAGAAAAAAATTGAATCTTCTCTTCTCAGCTTCCTTGAGCTTTTGCTTGTGAGTGGCAAAGATCTGAAGGTGAGTACATTTCCTTAACTGCACCTTAAGGTATTTGCCCCTAACTGCTATGAACAACTGTAATGAGCAGCTTTTTGGAGGTCACTTAGGCCTGTATTGCCATCTAGCACCGAATAATGATTTGGCAAAGCACTACACAACTGGGCTGAATTTTAAGCATGGCATTAACTGTCTTTAACTCTGCTTGGTATCAGTGAGCTTACAATGAGTTTTGAATGTTTCACTGAACAAGGATGGATTCAAGCAGGTGCTTATTGTTCAGCATGCACAAAAGCACCTGACTGACTCAGGACCTAAGAGAGATAAATGGGAGAGAGTTACCGAGCAGCTGGTGTCCCTGCCTTCCTAGCAGTGCAATTTCTATCCAGGGAGCAGGTGAAAAGGGAAAGGAAAGAGAAAAACTATTTTGAATTGAAGAAGGAAGGGAGAAAAACACGTGCTGGGTCACTATGGGTAGGTTTAGAGTGACGTGTTGACTCTGACAGACTCCTGGGTATGGATGTGTCCGTTCTTTGTGAGGGGAAGTCTGTCTGATGGTTATGAATGATGGCCAAATGGAAGGATCATCAGGACAAGTGCAATTCTATTCATAGTCCATAAAACAGCAGAAGAGAAGCTCCCAGTCTTCTCATTTATGTCAGCTTTGAGACTGAGCCAGAAAACCTGTTATTATGGAACAACTTTGTATGCATGTGCATGCACATTGTGTGTCTGTGTATGCAAAACCTGTCACTGTCAGACACAATAATGGCTTTTTACTGGACAGAAATTGAACTTTCCTTGTCTTTTTGGGTTTTGATTTTGAGAGGAAAAACAGAGAGACCTGCTGCCCCCTCTGCTTCACTGACTTATGATTGAAGCTTATTTTATTGTACATTTTGTTTTCTTACACATTCAGATGATAACATGGTTCAGAAGGGACACTGTAAGAGTGACATCCAGAATTCCTCAATTTTCTTAAAGATTATGTAGTTTGTCTGTTGTTTGATCTCTCTCAAACAATTTAACTTCCATCATGGATTTCCACTTTATTTATAAAATAGAGACTTCTGTACCTACATAAGAGGTCCCATAAAATCACAGACTGGTTTGGGTTGAAGTGAACTTTCAAAGATCACCTAGCCCAAGCCCTCTGCCATGGGCAGGGACATCCAGCCTGACTTTGAACAATTCCAATGATGGGGCAGCCACAGCTTCCCTGAGCAACCTGTTCCCATGTTGCACATATGGCAATTTTGTGGTTTTCCTGTGTCTCCAGGATTAAAACAATAGCTCTGTATTGAACTCTCACTTCCCCCTAATCTAGATGGAAATCTATTTTGCACACACACACCACTCAGTTCATGTTTTCATCTCTTGGGAATATTTAGTCTTCTTATGAAACCCAACCCAATACAAAGAAATCAATTAATTCCGACTCGTGAAGACAATGATACTGCAGAAGGAAAATAGATGAGTAGCGGATGTTTAGTCTAATGGAAAATGAAAAGCTAAAGTGTTTTAAACACTGATTTATTACCACTGAGACCAACAATAGGATTTAGAGAGAAGAAGAACTGCAGCTCCTCATTTTGCTGGCACCTCCATTTTTCAGGTTGGAGCCGAAGTTTTGTCCCAGCTGGTTAATGGGGACGGTGTCTGTGAGGCACAGCAGGTATTCTGTGGGGTAGGGTGGCTATTTAAAACCAAGGGCCACATTCTACCACCATCCCAGGAGAAGAAAGGTGGCATGAAGGTGCTCATGAATGAAGACTAAATCAAGAGAAAACAGAATGGAGGATAAGAAAACAACGGAGTGATAGCAGTGAACAGGACAGGCAGGGACATCTGCAGAGCAGCTTCTCAGTCCTGGGCTGCAGAGGGTAATCATGGCAAACTCTCAGTTTGTCCTCATGCAATTCAGATCTGCTACAGCAGAAGCAGTCTATAGTGTCCTTGGAGCTGTTCCAGCTGTCAGAGACCAGCCTGGTAGCATCTCACATACATTTGATCCAACGTGGAATTGTCTGAGTTCCAGGAAAAAGAGAGGGTGAATCCTAGGTTGAACTTGAGGGAAGAGCTCTTTGCTAGCACAGGTACAGCTGCTGCAGCTTCCCCCAGTAAACTGCACTTTTAGGAGCATGTCTCCTTCCACTTCCTCTGCAGTGGTAAATGCAGAGGCTTTCTGGCATCACTCTGTCTCCTGTAGAGGGTTCTAAAAGTGCACTTAAGCACTGAACCATTTTACAGCCCTGACCACCCTAGCCGCAATAAATAGATTAGCAATGCTCCTTGTGGATCCCTTCCAACCCAGGACATTCTATGACTCTATTATTCTTCCAGCCTTCATTTAGCTCCTGAAAGAACAGGGAACAGTCTGCTTTGTGGCCCTGACTCTGCTCAGTGGATTTAGGGAAGAGATCCACACAAACTTGAGCTCCACAAAGGAAATTGACAAAAGAAGCAGCGACACAGATGATGAAGTTGATGGCTCCAATCACCATTTGATTCTTTATTTGCTGCTGCCTGAGAAATTATGCTTTTGCAGAGTATTTGTATGTTGATGATAACCATCAAAGGCAGAGAGTATATGAAATAATTAAATTTGTAATTACTTACTGCAGTAAAATGCAGTAAAATGCCCCATTCCCCTCTAAGAACTTCTTCCCTTCCCTGTACCTTGCTCACCATCCTGCAAAGCACAGGAAATTAGCAGCTGAAAGGGTTAGATAATGATAATGTCCCAGCAAAAAAAAACCCTAAAGCAGCTGGTCACATTAATGTAGATACCTGGGCTTGAGCATGGGCTCTTGCCTACTGCAAATACAATCTTCTTATACTTACTTGACACATGCAAAATGAAGATCTAGATGTCGTGCTTAGCTTCACTAAACGGATTTCCTTAATAACGTCAACTCTTTCCCTCCTCCCTTTCATTATGTCCCTCCCAAAGTCAGTCTCTATAGAGGCAGATTATTACTTCACAGGTAGGAACCAGCCAAAAAGCTTTTTGGAAATGTCTTCGTCAAATTTAGCTGAGTTTTGCTTTTGTATAGAGAGGTTTGGGCTAGGAACTACCAGTGAGGACATATATTTCTGTGTTCCTCTCTCCTGTGAAACATGCAGGTGTCGGTGCTGAGGGGCTGACAGGGAGAGCTGGTCCCACTGAGCTGTTCCCCTTGGGGTCATTCCTTCTTCGAGGTGCATGGCTCAGTAACTATGCCAAAAAACAGTCCTCAGTGATGGCTCAGGAATAAAATGCTAATATGTAATGAACTGCATTATTAAATTTCACTTGTCAGCATTAAGCCTGATGCTGGTGTTGCTGCCTTAAACCACGTTCCTTCTTCATCCCTTTGCTTTAATTGTTGCCCAGTCAACTGGTCTGGAGCATCCAACTTGGATCATCAGGGACAATCGCTGCTGCTACACCAAAATCAATTAAATTTGGCTGGTTTACCTCACTGGAGGCTTGGGTCACCTCTTCCATTTCTCCCAAACCAAGCAGGTTTCTGGGTTTCTGTATCCATCCCTAATCGATATCTGCCACCTGAAGTGCACTCAGCACCTGCAAACTGAGCTCCTGAAGAGGTACATTCGTCTGACAAACATAATATTTAGTGTCTGCTGAGACACAGGCTCACTAGAACAGACCACGCACTTAAGCAGAGAAAATACAAGATATTGTGTTCAATGTACTGTATATGGGAGTCCCTTTTTCAGCATACATCCTATTAAATTAACCGGAAATGAGTGTTCATCAGTCTCTAAGGGAAAGAGCCCGGAGCCGTTTCTTTTCTCTTCACATCAGACATTCACCAGGCCTTTGATCTTACTGCTCGTGACTACGTTGGCTTACAGAAAAGGTCAGGAAACAGCTCTGCAAATACAATTTGGATTTCCAAGGGCTGAATCCCTTAGTCCATAGGTGGGAATTCTTCAATAACATAATGGTCAAATTCAGCAGGTCTGTCATGTTCTTTTTGTTCAGTCAGGGCGTTGAGGCTGTATGGAGATTTCAAATTCCCTATTGCTTCTCTCCAGAAGCAGGTTGAATTCAGAGTCAGGGTAAAGTTATACTATTTTTGCATGCTCAAAACCTTCAGGTCTTCCTTCTTACTCCAGGCATCCTCTTCAAGAAAATTCACGCTGATGACTGTCAGGTATTCTTCCAGTTTTTAGCAAACAGCTAAGAATTTACTTTAGGGAAAGTGGCTGGTCTCAGCTATTCTTTTGAATGCTTCTTGTTACTTCTGGTGGAGCATGAATGTCTCCTCTGCTTTGGTAAGGAGGTTAGAGAAACTAAAATAATTTTCACTCACTCAATTTGCTTACAGACATGGAGATAAAGTACAGATTTGTTTTCTTTTGAGTGTCTCATTTTAGTGCTTCTTGTTATATAATACTCTACATAACTACTGGGAACAAAACAGATGGTTTTTGTCATAAAATTCTGCTCTGAGACAGATGAATCAGGTGAATCTCACGCAATTCCTTGCTGAATTGGGTGGCAGAGTCCCTCTGCAGAAAGCAGCCCAACTCTCCTACTTTTCTTCTCTGATTTTATTTCTAAAACATACTAAAAACAAATTCCTGAACTCAGGCTCTGGAGAGAAGTTTAAAGCCTCTCTTGCAATCTGCACATCCCCACTCGGGGAGGGAGAACCATCATGCAGGCTCCCTGACAGATGACATCTCCTGCAGTTATGACTCCGTAAAGGGGCCCTTCTTGTGCTCTGTGAAGCTTTTCTTAGTGATAAATGGTGTTTTCCTGTCTCTCCATATCCATCAAAACCTCTTAATGAATTTGATTGCACTCTGAAAGTGCACCCTTGCCATAGAAATGAATTAGTATCGAGGGGAAAAGTCAGTTTTCCGTTAATTCACATCATTTTTTTCATTTGTCACATTATCTCCTCAGCTTTAAAATCCCTATTGCTCTGGGTAAAAGCTACTGATTAATGACACAAACTTTCACCACTCATCTCTGCACTTGTATAAAGCATGAAAAATGCAGGGAGAAATCAGCCCATCCACAGATCTTCTCTGCCCTGCCCTTGAGTCTCTGTGGTGACCTGCTCCAGCAGATGCGTTTGGTGGGATGTCACGGGTAAATTAACAAGTCTGAGCGATTTCAAGTGAAAACCTGTCAGCAAGCTGAAGGAGGAGCACTGCATTGCCAGCTCCTGCCTTCAGAGTGAGGACAATCTAGCCCAGTTTCCCTTAGCGAGCACAATCCCGGTGGTGCAGCACAGGGAAGGTTGACTCCTGAGCTGAAGGTTTGCTGTAAACCACAGAGCGTTCAAGGCAGCCTTGAAATGCTGGAAGCATTTGCTGGAGGAGCAAATCCTCCGGCAAATGCAAATTTGCATGAGTTTTTGCAATAGCCTTTTTTTCTCACCGACTTCTTGCGTGCAGAAATCTGACCAAATGTTTGCAGAAATCAAATCCAAGGGAATGCAAGCACCAAAATGAGCACTTCTTCCAAGGGAAGGGAGCAGAGTTTCCGATTCAGGAGCAATGTGTAACAGCATCCATAACAGCCCAGGTTTCTGCCTGCTTCCTCCACAGTTAATGTACTCAGAATAACATCCAGATTTTGAGTCACTGCAGGCCACCTTATTGCAGGGCCATACTTCTTTTATGGGAAAATTGAAAGCAGAGATACTTGGTCCCCTTATCAGATGCCTCGTTGTTAAACAGCCCTGTCTTGCTTAACTGCTCTAAATTATCCTTCTGTTCTGTCACATTGACTAATGGGCACTATGGCTGCTATTTTCTTTTTTAAACTAGAGCCAAACTGAAGTCTCCATGGATGAATAAATGAATTAATTTATTTTATTGCAGTACTCAGTCCTCAATAAAATGTCAGAGGTAAAGTGGGGTTATTTTTTTTTAATGTTCTTGGATAGGAATATTCTGAGCACATGCTGTACACATGCTTCCTGGGGAAATTAATTATTGTTATTTTATTATTAGAACCGTTGAACACTTGTATGGAGTTTTACATCTTCAAAGCACTTTGCAAACATTTAGCTAATTAATTAAAGTGCATTTCATGCAAATCCATTTCCATCTGGATTTACAATCAGCCCTCCTTTATGGGGAAATTATGTCACACATAAACTAAACTGAACCAAGAAGGCGACTGTAGCTGGGAGCAGGAGCAGCGGGAGGTGGGCAGTAACCATGCCTCTACAGCTGTCACCCTCGGCTGGGGTCTGGCAGCTGCAGGGCCCCTCACTGCTCCAGACAGCCCCTAATACCCAGAGACCTGCAGCTCACAGCACCACGCACACCCACAGCACAATTTAGAGACATCCCAGTGGTCTTATTTCAGAGGAGAGTTTTGGAAGTGGTGACGGCTGCCTGTTGTTAGCAGTGTTCCTCCGTCCTGTTTTCATCGTGGGGTTGACAGGAGTTATTTCAGCCTTACCCCAAGCCAGAGTGATGGCAGTGACATCCTCTAAACGTCTCTGTCCTGCAGATGAAGATCACGTTCGTCGCAGAGACGTTTTTACCCTTGTTGGAGTTCAATGAGGCTTGAAAGACAGTGAGTGCGAGTGACTAAATGAGAACATCGCTTTTGACAATGCGGCACTGGGGAACCTGTGGCTTTTTGGTCAGCCTTCTCCAGTGCCCTGTGACAGGGCTGGCTCTGCCTGCCAGCCCAGCTGCCCCCCACATTGAGCTCTTCAAGGCAGAGAGGTGCTCAGCCACTCGGATGAGGAGGAAAGACAGTCCTTGATGCACTCTGAGGTGCCTTTGCTGCCTCATAAGTGATCAATCCTGGTATGCCCAGACGACGTTTTGCAAATGACTTTGAAATTATCTACAGCATTTACTCAACAACCAGCACAATCCCCAGAAGTACCAGACACAGTTCAGTAGAGGTAAATAGGGTCCTAAAATTGAGGAGCTCCTGCTGTCTCACACAAACATTTAAACAGGAAGAATGCTTAAGCAGCAAAATAATTTAGTGTCACTGTTGTCCCATCTTCCATGCTCTTTAGAACAAAACTGGATGCTCTATCAGAAGTTTCACATAAGCTGAACAGTTTGTAAGCCCAGTTCAGCTTAACTGGATGAAGCTTAGAAAAGTCTGAAATGAGGAGTTTGATGAGAATATTAAATCTTTTATTCTTGAACTCCATAAATAGCAGAGTGAAGGACACCTTCAGGTACAAACTGATGTAAAAGCTGCCTTAG
Source organism: Edolisoma coerulescens (assembly GCA_013397115.1). Lineage (NCBI taxonomy): Eukaryota > Metazoa > Chordata > Aves > Passeriformes > Campephagidae > Edolisoma > Edolisoma coerulescens. Next base: position 418,562 of record VWZW01005069.1, on the reverse strand, counting down.
AAAGAGTTCAGCACTGGTGGGAGGATTCTCAGCTGACAGCATGACAGAGTTGCTGCCCCAAATCAGCAGCCTCTGGGGCTTTGCCAGGCTCCTGCTGCATCGAGGGACTGTGGAGTTAAAATTGCAGAGGTGAGAAATTCCAAGGAAAGTGCAGAATTGGGAAGGGATGTCCTGAAGCAGCCAAGGAAGAGAAGAAAAGGAATGTAGCTTGTAGCAGTGACCTGGTAAAGATGACCCAGAGGAAAAGACCTCACCAAACATTTTAATTTATTTTTTGTATTCTGTATGCAGCTGAGATTTTGGCACTTTGGCCAGTATTTTCCAGCTGAAAATTAAAATATTTTCCTTTAGGACTCCAATTTTTTTTATAATATGCCCAGACTTTAAGGAAAACAGATGTCTTTAACATTTTTCCCTCCAGTGAAAATGAATGTTCTCTTAAAAATGGGCTTTAATGAAAAACCTTGATTGCTGTAAGGATCTGTACTGTCACGGTAACATAAGAAGCATGGTGAATTGCATCTATAATACTTTAAAGCTATTCCTCTTCTCTGCTTGTGTCACTGCTATTGGGCTATGTGGTTATACACCGTACAACTGTGGCCCAAGTCCATAAATATCCCCATCTTTCACTTAAGCAAGAGCAGAAAACACTTTTGACCCCTGGTGCAGAGAAGAGAGCTGTGTTCTCCTTTACAACCTGTTAAACATGTACAAGATCTAAGAGGAGAGAAGTAGGGGGAACGAGACCTCAAAACAAGCAGAAGCTCATGGCTGTGTTTGCTTTTTGAATTCTAACATAGAAATTGCAACATTAAATTTTAATGCACATTTTTCTCGAAGGGAAGAAGGATCAGGTGAAAGTTAGCTCTGAATAGGCATTTTCTGCATCATGGCTGCATTCCAAAGGGAATCCTCCCCCTCCTTCTAATGATGCCCTTTGGCTCTTTATGTTATATCTGTCTTGGTTTTCCACTTTGATGATCATTTCTAAATTGTTGCTTATTATTGTAATATTGGTTCTTTGCAGAACGCTTCAAGCAAAATGTTTTAAAATACAATGCATAAATACTGTTGTAACTACTACTGATAATCTCTACCATGCCTGCAAGAGCTTTCCCAGGCTGGGGAGGGAGGAAATCCCAAAGCTCCTGCAGAAGGGTGAATTCAGACTTTCTCTTGTTTAAATATTTTTCAGTGCAGAAAAGACCAAACTTTTGTATCTTCATAGGGAAGAACAGAACTCCTTATACTGAGACATGAACTGGCTCCAAGGACCACACAGAGCCACGGCCTTGGCTCCTGGAGAACCACAACTGTTCCAAGATAGGTGACAGCCCTGGAAATTAAAGCAGCCTGTAGAGATCTCCAGTTTGGCTGGGGTCTGCGCCAACATACAGGGTGGGAGAGCTGTTTATCTTCTATCCATTCCCTCTTCAGCCCCAGTGATAAGCGAGCACCTGCTCCTGGTAGGTGAACATCTCCGTGGCATCAAACTGCCATGCACTGACCATTGCCCTCAGGATCTCTGATGTGTGCAAATCATGGCCTGGACTGAGTTTCCTCTCCCCCAAGGAGCGAAGGGCTCCCTCTCCTACCAGAACAGCCAGCAGGATTAGTCATGAAAGAAATTCCTCAGCAATATAGTTCATTCTTGGGTGCTGGGGTTTCCAAGTGTGGCTCCCAGTGACTCCCTTTCCGAAGCACAGGAGGCAAAGCTATGCATGGATTATCCCTTGGCAAACAGTGGGTTTAGCTAGAGGAATCAAAAGGGAAGTTATTTAAGAAATTATTTTCTTTTCCCTTTATGCCTTGCTGCTTTCTTGCCTGCCTGAGACTCAATTTCTGTAGCTGAGCTTCAATTTTCAGCTCTGTGTCACCTCTCTGAACTGAAGATTGAATTTAGTGCAATCAAATCACTGAAGAGATTGACCCATCAAATTCAGATCTTGCTTTACTTTCATGTTTCATACTGCTCATGTGTTTTGGGGTAGTTTGATAGTCGAAATGCCTGGTGAATTTTCAGATTGTCAGAGCGCAGTCCAAGAGGCTTCTTGCTCCTTCCCCTCCGTTTCCTGCTTTTCAAGTCAGTGTCCAGCTAAAGAATTTCTTATGCATGTTGTTCCATGGTCAAATGATCCTAATCAAGAGGCCTTTTATTCCCAACAACATCCTATCTTCCCAATCTGATGGAATCAACTTGCTCACCTGGAAGATGAGCTCTGGAGGCTTGAGGTTGCAGCAGATTTGGAGGGACAGGGCTAAGCAGGGCATCAACATGATCTTCTGGTTTGTCCCCATCCCCTTGGTCTTTGCTTTGCTCTTGAATGCTGAATTGAGCAGTCCATGTACCTTGTTCACATTTGTCCCCTCTGTAAACTGCAGGGAGAGGCAGTAAATGAAGATTATAGTGGCTCACACTCGGCTTTTATGTAATGAACAGACATCATGTGGAACAGTCTTCAGAGACTGATGCCATGGCTGGCTGGGATCAGCTACACAGACGTACCTATCAAGGCATCCTTTGAAAAAGGGACTTCATAAATCATTCAGTCATCACCATCTTGAGAGTGCTCACACCCCCTGACCACAGGGCAGGAGCACAGCAGCTCAGGGGATGCAGAATATCTTTATTCAGGGGGTCATTTTCATTTCTTTAGGCTGCCAATATCCTGTAACATTTCAACAGCCAAAGAACTATTTGTTCTTGGGCACCATTTTCTGTACAGGGAATCTGTCAAGTACATTTGCATGGTTTAATTTCAGCGACTCTGTTTGTTTAAGCCCTGATCCCCTCCAGGTTTTGAAAACTCAATTTTTCCCTGCATTTGGTAAAGGCTGATTTCTTCCATCCCTCAAAAAATCCTATGAAGCTTAAAATGACCCTTCCTTTTCAATCCAAAACAAACAAACAAAGTTTGTGTCCTTCCACACTCAGCTGCCTCCCGTGTTCTTGGAAGCAGGTCTGTTGGTTTGCTCGCACTCCCGGACCGGCTGCCTCTCCTCTTCCAGCACACGCCGAGTGCAGGCACAGGATCTTCAGGGCTGGCATGGACAGGCTTCCTGGCAGGACTTCTTGGGGAGAGATGAGGGGAAAAAACCCACATGAATTGATGAAGCCTCTTTCCTGCCATTTTGTGTCTGGTGTTTGGATTATCCCAGGTTTAATTGTCTGGATTGCAGCTGAATGTGAGCTGGCAGTGTGCCCAGGTGGCCAAAAAGGCTGACAGCGTCCTGGCTTGTCTCGGCCACAGTGTGGCCAGCAGGACAAGAACAGTGATTGTCCCTCTGTACTTGGCACTGATGAGGCTGCACCTCAAATCCTGGGGTTGGTTCTGGGCCCCTCACTACAAGAAGGACATTGAGGGCCTGGAGTGTCTCCAGAGAAATGGAGCTGGTGAAGGAACTGGAGCACGAGTCTGATGAGGAGCAGCTGAGGGAGCTGGGGGTGGGTTCAGCCTGGAGAAAAGGAGGCTCTGGAGTGCCCTGATTGCTCTCTGCAACTCCCTGAATGGAGGGTGTATCCAGATGGGGGTCGGGCTCTCCTCCCAAGTAACAAGGGACAGCACAAGAAGAAATAGTTTCATGTTGTGCCAGGGGAAGTTTAGATTGAATATGAGGAAAAATTTCCTAACTGAAGGTTGTCAAGCACTGGAACAGGCTGCCCAGGGAACGGTGAAGTCACCAACCCTGCAGGTATTGAGTAGATGTGGTACTTGAGGACATGGGTTAGTGGTGGGCTTGGCAATGCTGGGATGTCAATAATACCTCTGTCTAATGTTGGTTCTCTAAGGTCTCATGAGGAACTTGAGTTCAGTCCTAGTAGCAGCCTGAACATAGATACAGACACTTTTCTACCTGCTGGCCTATTTCCTTCTGGGAACTTAATATCTTTCAGAGTATTCAGGTATCTCACTCAAACCAGCCAGTGGACATTACGAGTTTTGCAGAGGCAGAGGCAGACAGTTGCATGCACAGCGTGGATCACATAAACCTCATTTTCCCAGGTTCACTGTCAACACAATAATCCATCAGTCACTGCCTTTCCATGAGGAAGGGCTGTGCTTAAACCACCTCACTTCTATCCATCCACACCCAGATGTACCAACCCACTGTAGTCTTAAAGAGTGAGAACCCCTGGCACCCTTTTCCTTTGGTCTCTGTTTCCAATTCATTCTTGGAGCAGCAGCAAATCCCACCCTCCTCAGCCCCCCGGGTCCCAGAGGAGCAGAATGCTGTTAATTAATTCTAATGAACATCAGACAGCCACTCTCTCTGTGTGTTGGGACAGGGGTTACTTTTATCTTCATCATTTGCCTTCCTTGATCTGATTTCCCCCCAGCTAAATTAAATCTCTGTCTTCTGTTTCAATTGATTTTTCTTTTCCTGCTCTCTTTTTAACTGAAGTAAGTTTACATAAATGTAAAAGTAACACGACAAGGTCTCGGAACAGACACGTCAGCTGTTTAATATGGCACAGGCTGTTGTAAAGCAACGGTAGTGTAGTTTATTTTGTGTTTTCATAACTCATTCAGTTTCTCTTCCCCTCTTCCCCCCTAACCCTGAAAGCTAAATTATATTTAAATGTCATGGGGTGCTGAGAGATTGGCTGAAGCTGCCTGATCCATTGGACCATTCATTTGATGCAAGAGCCATGAAAGATTCAGGCTTATGTCACAGAGGCAATATTTCTTGTATTAGCTATTTATGGATTTACACATATTTTCATTTCTCAACAGTAAATAAAATAAGTAACAGGCACCAAAATGCTGGCAGCATTGACAGGGAACTTTATAGGATGCAGAACAAGGACAAAATTAAAAGCAGAGAGAGAGTAAATTATTCTGTAGATCGTGGTTTGTGACACGTGCATGGGTAATTGCTGCTCTCTGTGCTTTAAAGTCATCATTAGATCTGTGTGGGGTCAGAGAAGTTTGTGTCCTCCAGAGAGAAGGAGGCTCTTTCTGTAAAATGAGACCACCCTTGCATGGGAATCTGGCATGGGCAACAACCTGGGGATAAGACAGGAAATAGCTGGAGAACTAATGGGCACCTCTGGTTATGAAAGCTATTTCTTGGAAATAATAAATCTAATAAACTTGGAAAGACTTGGCCTCGTGTAGGCAAATGTGATGGCTGCCAACAGAAAGCAGGCCTAATTATTTGAAGAAAAAAAATCAAAACCCACAAAACTTCAGGGGTTATGGATAATGAGGGGCAATATTTGTATCTATTTGGACAAAAACATAATGCAACAAGCTTTCTGGATTGTGGGCAAAATTTAAAAGTATTTACATTGTCTGTTGGGTGTTACTTGGAGAAACCTGACTTGGGAGATTCCTTGGAGGACACAGCGGCTCCAAGGATTTGGCCCTGTTTGCCTGGGAAGCTGTGATGGAGGGTGACAGCTTGCACTCATTTTCCCTGGTTGATCTGACTGCTCCTGGCTTTCTGACTGTCCCTTTCCTCCCAGTTTTACTTGGATAAGAAAGTTCCCATCCAGAACCAAGTTTAAGCACATGCTTAACTTTCACCACATTCAGCCTAACTCTGTGGTCTTAAATTGCTGCACAGCTTCTGGCATTGACTTTGTGGGATTTAGGCCTAAAGCCAGGACAGATGTGTGCACACAAACGAATATGTATATAAAAACCACATAACATTTACTGTCATGGTAGCAGCAGGATGTCTGTGTGCTGCTGCTGCCTTGGTAACAGGGTCTGTGTGTGTCTGCCCGTGTATCCTGAGCTGCCATGGGATGGGGTGTGGGATACATTTAAAGGAAATAAGTTTTTAAAAAACACAGGAATAAGAAAACCTATCAAGACATTCTGTCTGCCAGATCATGATCCCTTTTACACAGCTCCTTACAGCCCCTACATGCAATTCTGCTCTTTGTTATAACCAAGGAAGACTGAAGAATCTCCAGAGCATCCTTTTTTTATTGCCGTGCTTATCCTCAAAGTCCCACACATACTTGACAAAGGATGAATAAAATTCAGGGGAAAAATAACAGCATTACAACACAATGAAATGTGGACAGGTGAAAACTTTTATCTGGTGAATCCTTTTTTCTCTGAAGAATGAGTGCAACAGAGCACCATCAATAACACACCAGGGAGAAGAAAAGCAGTGTGAAGTCAAACACATCTACCTTGGTAAAAATCATGGTCTAGCCCATTGTCCACAGCAACCACTAACAATTAGAGAGATTTCCAAATCCCCAGTTTTCTAATATAATAATTAACAACACAAAGCATTGATACCTAACTGTTGCAGTAAGATTAATAAATTTGTTGGGTGCCTGCAGAAGAGAAATAAGTCAGCCTGCTCACATTCATAGCCAAAATTCAAGGGAGTCATTACCACGTCGGCCCTTTACAGAAAGCTGTCTTGAATCATTAGATTTATGTGTAGCCATAAGTTATCTTGAAATTAATAGTTCTCCAGATTTCAGGATAAAAATCCCAAATCCTAGGCAATGAACATCAATCCATTATAAAGAAGGAAAGTAGGACCACTGTTACTGTGTGAGGGCCATGAGAACATTGCTCATATCAGAAGAAATCAAAGCTATTACTTCCATCTTACGCAATCATGACCATGAACTCAGAGATCCTTGAAATTCCTCTCCTGTATTTTTCTTGCATTGATTTAACGAATCATTCTCATTGGTTTCATTAAACTAGAAGTGTAAATCCTGGCCTGACTGCCATTGCACCCCAGTCAGTAGGAAATTTTACTTATCAGTGGTGAAATTAATGCTTGAAAGGACACAATAAACGACAAAGGAAGTGAGAGAAAGAGAAAATATCAGGGAAGGAAAAAACCCAGTAAAAACCCCCAGAGACAGGGGTGCATTAGGCTGTGTTTGATTGCCAATACCTCTCTGATGGCAGTGCTCTGCATATTGTTCTTCAAGTACTTGTGCAATCAAAATGTGGGAGCTCTCCCTTTGGAAAGGGAATGAACTCCTCTGCAGGGCTGTCTTCAGCTGCATGTGAAATGGATTTTTTCCATATTTCAAACAGTTTAATTAATTGTGCCTGCCTTCACATCCCTGCTCGTACCAGTGGCAGTGTTTTACAGGCAGGCTCGTTTGCTGGTGAACTTGGCCAAGAAGTGCTGCAGACTCACCCCACAAGGGCTGGTGAATCTCCAGTCCCCAAAGCACCATTTCTTTTACGATTCCAGTTCCTGTCAAACGCCAGACTTCTGTAGAGAACCATGTATGGTACCAGCTCCTGGATGCCTTTTCCTGCAGCTTGTACCAGTAACACAGCAGAGCGGGGTTTCACCAAAGCCTGGTAATGAAGGGCTCTGTAATCTGTCCATTGAGCCTCACAAGGCCTCATCTATAATACAACTGTATATTTACAAGGAATCTGATTTTAAAAGCAATGTACAAATATATGAGCATGAAGAAATTCTCTTAAGAATGGCTGATTTCTGCAAACTTCTTCAGCTCTTAAGGAAAAATTCTATAGGAATCCAGGGGGAAAAAAAATTGAACGTCTCTGAAGAAGTTTTGGGTGAGAAGGTTAATAGAAAAATCATATCTCTGGTGTGGAATTTATTTTTTTTTCAGTGCACCTCGGTATAGTATTCTGTAGGCAGCTAAAAGGGAAAAAAAAAATCTATCAGAAAGTAACATTTTCTAATCTAGTTGACTATAGTTCAGCCCTGCAAAGAAATAAAGACTCTCTCATCCCAGGAATCTAGCAAGTGTGAAAAGCAGATAGGAAATAATTTGTCAATAGATTTGCAGATATCAAATGGATGCGAGAGGTTAGAGCAGGCACAAACCTCTGCACAGAGCTACAACTTGTCTAACATTTTCTTCAGCAGCTATGGGAAAGCAAATAGTTTTCCATGAACCTTTTCAGTGGAGGGCAATAAAGAAGCAGTCCCTCAGCAGCTGCTGCCTTTAATTGCTTTTCAGGTGTTCTCAACACTGGCACCTCTCCCCTACTGCACGGACCAAAAGCCAAAGGAAGATTTCAAGTAAGAGCCCGAGATAAAAAAACAATCTCCCTGGTTTAGAAGTCTGTTCAGTAGGTTTCTTGTTGAAAACAGGGTGTACTTTTTCAAAGTTTGCATTTGTAAGGCAAATGTGGGCATCCTGATGACCAAAATAAGTCAGTGTGGGCACTTAACTCCTTTGGCCCCTTGCAAATTCACGCTAGGATCGCTGATCCGACAACAAAGGGAATGCTGGGAGCTGGTCCAAGCAAAGCTCTGATTTAAGCTGCCGTGCACCAAATCACAGCAAACACTCCAGTGATTTCATCTGCTGTGAAAAGAAAGCCCTAAACATCAGTACATGCATCAGGAATTAGCTTTCCCTGGCAGTAAGGTTTTGTGGGTTTATTTATAGCCTATTAGTGCTCATGGAAGGCAAGGAACAATAATCTAAACCAGAGTCAGCTGTTCTGCTGCTAGTTAGAAAACATGCCATTTTAACAACCCAGTTTGCTCCTGCTCCAAAATCCCTTGCCTTGTCCTGCTCTCCTGCCTGTCCACCCTCACGCACTTCACACCATTTTCATCTGGGCTCAGAGGTCTGGGCTCCAGGAATTTGCATCACTGCTGAGCAATTTTTACCAACACACAGAGAGGACAGAACTGCTGAGAAGGCCCAGAAGGTGATTGTTCTCTCCCAGAAATACTCTGGTAGAAGAAACATCTTTTTTCTTTCCCTTTTGGATCCATCTTTGCCTTGCAAAACCCTCAACATTTTAGGTGAAAAGTGTTCCATTTCCATAAAAAGACCTAGTCTGTCAAAAAAGCCTCTTGAGAGAGAAGAAACAGGCTCCAAGAGATATTCTCTGGGTAGTGACATGGTATTATCTAAACCCCACATCCCAGCCCCTACCTAAAGAACTCCCTTTCTCCACGCAGCAGCCTCCAGCTTGTTCCTTGGTTTGCCTGTGAGAGGGAGCAGGGGGGTGTAGGGAAGGTACAAATAGAGCTGAAACAGGCAGCACCAGCCTTCCTTACCACGGGATGAAAGAAGAATGCAATTCTTCTTGGTTACTGATCGAAGAACTGAATTGCAGGGGCACCATAATCCCCAGGGCTGGGTTGAATGATGCCCAGGTGCTGTGGAGGAGCTCTCCTCCTCTCCCTCTTCAACTCCAGAAAAGAAAGCACCCCAGTTTTCAGCAGTTCTGTGCATGAGCACTGGCAGCGAGGACTCAAGGGAGGAAGAAGTTAATTTTTGCAGTCAAGGCTCTGGAAGTGATGCCACTTTATTTATTTAGAGTCAGCTTCTCTGGGCAGAGGTTTTCCCTCCATCAGCAGAGGATGGATGCAGTTTGCAAACCATGCTAGGCCTGGTCATGAACGCCTGTCAGTGCACCAAGGGATTTTCCTAGGGATGGCAGTGAAGATGATTCCAGGCTGGACTGAAACCTGCTGGAGAGCTTGGAGGAGAGAGGAACAGCAGGGAAGAGTTGGCCCAGACCTGCATTACAACAGGTTGGTTAGAGCAGCAGCAGAAAAAGGCAAGAAGATGTGTCCTGTGTTTCTGGAATAAAGCTGAATGCCTGGAGTCTGTGTGCTTTTGGCTTAGGAGGGGGACAGAGCAGCTGTAGAAGGCAGATTGTGGAGGGCTCCCTGTTGCTGTTTGAAGAAGCTGCTGGATGAGAGGAGCGTCAAGGGCTGCAGGGCATGTGAGGAGAGGAGGCCACTGGTGGAAGGTGGGCTTTAGGGTCTCATCCCTGAGTGTGGCAGAAAAGGATTGACAGGAATGGCCTGACCTATAAGGCCACTTCAGTGTAAGCAGGAGTAGTCAAAATTGAGTGATTCTTTCCTTAGACACCACTTTAGCAAACTGTAAATGGAAAAACTCCTCCAAGACATAAAAATTGTTTTAAATTCCTGCCAAGCAAACCTGCTTTGAGCATGTGAAGCTCCAGGCTTCTAAGACAAAGGCTGACACAAATTACCTGCTATACAGCAAAGAAAGCTGCTGTAGTCACCCTGTGTTGCCAACAGCTTTGCAGAACCATATTCCCAGAAAAGAGTGGAGTAGGTGAGCACTGTCCATGTGTAGAACCATCACTGCTTGTGGACTCTGGGGACAGGACAGGCGTGAGGAGTTTTATGCGTTGGGAGGAGGAAGGAGGCCTGCGGAGAGCGGACTTGATTATTAAAGAAGAGATCACAGGCCCTGAGGTACAAACCACCATCAACTTCAAGCTCTATAAAATCCATCCCATGCATACCAGGGCTCCAGTGCAATCCCCAGCAAGCAATGCCTCATTCCATGAATTACAGCAGAGCCAGGAGGACACATCACGTCCCGCTTCGGCTGAGGTACAGCCCAGAGGCTCAACTGTGTGCCAGAAGACATTTGTACCACATGCCAAGGCCTCCAAAGTCTTGTTAACCTCAAACTAACCTCTTCCCTCTCCCACTAGTGGGAATAACACTGGGTAGTTTCTCTTCAGCACACATGATCTTTTCTTTGCTAGAAATCTCAGGTTTGAATTGTTCTGGAACTTTAAGATATCTGGTGGATTTAATCATTGGCTATGCCACATGTGAGAGGATAATTCTGAAAAGGGCACCTGGGATCCAAATCATGGTGATCAGTGTATTGTCTGTGTGGCCCACAGAAGAAAATGGTTTGGCTGCTCCCATTTAAGCAGCAGCGAGCAGCAGAGCACAAGGAAAGGAAATGTAAGGTCTTAAATGAATCCAATTACTCATGCCATTAATTTAGATTTACTTGAGTAGTTAGAGCATGCTAAATAAACAAAAATTGATTAGTTAGATCATGTTCATTTGAAATTTGACCGTGAGTGGATGGATATTTATTTTCCAGTCTAATGGTAAAGGTTTGCCAATATGTTTCTGTGGTATTTAAAAGGAGGTCACTTGATTTTTTTCATCTTGGATTTGCAGTTGTTCCCAGGATCATTTTCATCTGCAAGCCTTTTTTTCCTAGATAAGTGCTGTGCTGATGACAATTGTAGGTGATGCTTTTTTGCATGTTTCAATCAAGCTAGACACACTTACAAAAGAGTGTGTGTGGAATGAACCCTAAGGTTTGCCTCCAGCTCATGTGAAAATCAGCTACTGCCCACAGGAGCCAGCTCTGATTTTTACTCCTGAGGGAAAACAGCAAAATATTACTTGAAACCTGAATCACTTGCAGAACTATAGCAGAGGGAGAATAGAGTCTGAATGGGCTTTGAAATGAAATCAAGCCAGGAAAGTGCTGGTGTAGCAGTCATGCATGCTGAGGCAGCTGGAGAACAATATTTCATACTGACTACATTCCATGCATTATGAGGTGGGGGGAAAAATGGATGTTTTTATTTAGAAACAAGGAATATTTCCCTAGCTCCCATTTCCTCTTGATAAAATCACTGTCATCCCTGTAACTCAAATATATCTGGAGGTGGGGACTTTTCTTTCTCTCCACCACACAAAAAAATAGCTGCAACTTTACCCAAAACTTCCATGTGAAATGTTCTACCGTAACCTTTTCCCTATGTAAAACACAGCATGTATTATCTCCCCTCTGAATTGTTCTAGGTACTCAATCTCTGACAAGAAAAGAGTGAGAAATCATTTCTTCTGTGACTTAAAAATCTTAATCTGAGCCCAGGTAAAATGATTATAAAGAAATGTGCTTCTTAACCACATTACTATCGGCCAACATTTCCTGTCCATTAATAAGTTTCTGAGATTGCTTCATGGACAAAAATGGAATTTAAAAAATAATGTATTATTTCCTTCACTGGAAACAGAGTTAGGAAGTAGGTGTATGTAAAAATAGAATATTCATTTATGATTGGGGGGATGGTCTACATAATCTTCTTTCTAGAGAGTATATCTTGATTGTCATCAGACACTGGTGAAATTCTGTGGGTATTTGTTCTCTCTGCGAATTCTGCATTCAGTTCCAGTCAGTCTGGTTTTTGTACACTATTTTTAAGATGGAAAGACCTTGAAAATATTGAGATAAAGCCCAGTTCTCCCAACTGTGGAATATGTGTAGACAGGGCAGAATATCAAAATAAGCTCTGTATTGTGAATTGCAGTAGCATTCTACCCATGGCTTGTAGAAAAGTAACAAAGGTGTAGGTGGCCAAACTGGACTGTTCCTTTGCAGCTTTTATTTGCTTATTTCATTTGATGGTCATAATTGTTTTTCAACTCAATTGGTTTTAACTTTTTCATTTTCCATGTCACGGAGTGCCTGAGACAGTCTTCCTGAAAAAATGCTCTTGTAAATGAAATGCTATACTCTCCAATGTACTTTTAAAGAAATTAAAGTACTCTTAAGTTCCTACTTGGAAAACAAAATCAGATCTGGCAGTTTAGGAAGATTGCAGTTGTGTCAGGTTGTATTTCAAGAAGACAGCTCTATGTGCAGTCTTCTAATTAAAATGAAAAGATATTATCAACTTATTAAATTAGCTTCCCATCTGGTAATTTTACTGTTTAAAATAAACTTTTTTTTGTGCTTAAAAAAATCAGAAACCAGCATAACAAGTGCTAAACTGATCTTGATACTGTCACTGCAATAAAAGTCTTCCAAAAGATGAGGGTGACATTGGTGTAGGGAAGAGAAAAGCTGATAATCCTCACACAAAGTGTAGAAATAGAAGATGAGGGCCACTTGGTGGGGAAGGGGTGACAATGATGCATGTTTTACTGACTCTAGATCAGGTTTTATCGTAAGAATTTTCCCTGAAACTCTCAGAATCCCCCTTCCATCGACCTCTGTGTATAACGTGAGTGACTCCTGCCCCTATTCCAAATAGCATGAGGTGGATTTAGAAATAGCTGTATCTTTTTTAGTGTATATCACGTGAATATTTGATATGCCACAAGGAGGGAAATTTCAGCTGATTATTCAATGTATTTCATGCAAAGCCATTCTCACATCCCTCAGTTTGCTCTTGGTACCCTCCAGCAGTGGCAGCAGTGGCCCTTTGGCAGAAGAGGTGTGGGGTCAGGTTGTCAGGCCTGGGCTCAGCTGCACTGCTGTGTGTCCCCTCCTGCCGTGTGTCCCCTCCAGACAGGGATGTCAGGAATGTGGCTTCCCTGCAAGCTGTGACACTTCCAGCTGCCAGCACTCAGCCTGGGCTCACATCTGCCCCTGCCAGGGCCAGCACCAACAAGGCGTGCTCCAGACCAACCCATGTAGTTCTCCCCTCCTTCATCCCAGCACTAAGAGATGTGCTGGGAGCCACATCCTGAGAGCTGAAATGTCTCCAGCTGCTTTGGGAGCGGCATCCGCCCTGGAGTGCTGCTCCCCAGGGAGAACAGCAAGAGGAATTACTTCTCAGTAATTATTTCAGAGTGTTCTGATCCTTTTAACTGAGGGATTGTCTTACTTGGGTAAAAAGAAATACAAAGAAAAAAAAATCCAAGGAAACTCCAATGCAGTGTAGCTGCATGAGTTATCACTTAAAAAATCCTAAAACGAGGCTTAAGCTTGAATGCTCTTTAATTGAATTCATTCTTCTCCATTTTGTTTGTTTGCATCCATGGGAATTTGTGTGTATAGCTCAAAACAGCTTTTTGCTTATTTCTTTCTACTTCTCATCTGGAAAATCACTTCCTGATGCCTTGAAGTCTCCCCAGGACTATCCATGGGTAATCCAACAATGTTATGACCAACCAAGATTATTAATAAAGAAGACCAGCTCTGTAGTCATCCATACACATTTCCTCTGCCAAAAGCTACACAGCAGGAAAGAAGGAGTCGACAAAATTGGGGCCCACAATGTTTTGTGAATGTTTTATGAACCAGAAGAATTTCCGGGAAAGTAAAATCTAACAGATAGCATCTGCTGTACCTGGCAGCAGCAGCCTAGAATAGATTCAAGTCTTTCCAGGCTTCTTGCTTATGACTCAAAGCCACACTCCTGAAGGTGCAGAGGCTGCAGGGTCCCAGGGAGGAAGGATTGGAACCCACTGCACCAGTTCTGGGAAGCAGGGGGACAGGATGCCGGCCAGGTGATGAAGACAGGTCCGTCATCTCAATGTTCTCCCTTTTCTTGGCTTTCCACTGCCTGGAGCCAGTAAATAAGGAGAAAAATTACAAAGGAACAGCTACAGACAACCATCTGCTGGAAGAGAAAGGAATACAACAGGAAGAATTACTCAGCTGGCTCCAAGAATAGCTTTTGTTCAAAGGTCCTCCCAAACTGCTGTGTTCACTTCTGAGAATGGAGATGCTGAGACAGAGCAGAGGGACAGAGCGTGATGGGCGAGAGCAATCCCCCCTGGCAGCCCAGCCAGGAGCACTGCACTGCTCCCTGCGGGCAGTCTCCTGTGCTAAGCTGTCAGCAAGGGGCAGGAGCACAAGCTGCACCCTTGTAGTTTACACCAATGATAATTTTCAGCCATTTTTCCCGTGAGGAAAACCCACAGAGGTTTCTGTGGCAGCTTAATGGCCCTTAGCTCAGCTGAGTGGCCCTTAGCAAAGCCTTCACTGTGTCAGAAGAGCTGTTGTGCTGTGTTAAGGGAGGGATGATTTTACTTCAGCTTTCTTCTACACTTAGAACACACTTTTTTCCCTGTCAGTGAATACCCCATCCAGTCATGGAGTGCAGATTCAGAGGAATGTGTTTCCATGCAGTAATGGGTCTGGGATAAAGACCTCATCAGTCTGATATCCAGTTGGGATTCTGGCTCAGTAGTGATGAGGCAGTAACATTAATGCTGGATACTAAAGCAAGAAAGAGATTTTTAGCCCTTAAATTATTGTGTTCGGCTCCCTCCCCAACAACCCTGTCTCCACAGGAATGGAAAAATAAAATTGGAGAGAAGAATTCTGTTAGCAGACAAGGCAAGAAATTCAATACAGATGACATTTGCTTTGCAAAGCAATAAAATAAGCTCCATCTGTTTAACAGTTAGGTACTTTCAGATAGGATTTAGCACAGAACATTTAGAACATTTTCAAAACATTGCAATCTTAAACACTCAACCCTCAGGACAGATGTGGGGTGGAGATGAGGAATTGGAGGCAGAGAGGTTGAACTGTGGCAGAATCCCAATTAAGACTCGGCTTTTGGGGTTTTATCCCAGCAGCAGAATGTCTAATTCGGTTTTGCTGGGTGAAGCACCCAGCATGGCAAAGGGTAATCAGCACTTCAGCAGCGAGCTGGGCATCTTTTAACTTCTGTTCTCCAGAACAAGATGAGTGGGACATCAGGGAGGTGATCCTACGTGAGCCATGGTGGCTCACACCTACCCAGCTGTCAGGATTCCTTGGGTCCCAGGGCTATGGACCATCTCCTGCTCCTGTCTTAGCAGTGCTGTGCTCATGACAGCCGATGTTTGCAGCCCTAGCCAAGACCCTCTGCACGTGACACTGATGTTCCTCTCTCTGCTGCTCATTCTTCCAAGTCACAAACACCAGAAATCTGGTTTTAAACAGGGAGCTCTTTTCTTACTGCAAGGGAGTGTGCCAGTGTTTAGCAAATCGGGGCGAGTCATCCCCACAGAAGTGCACATCTGCTTTCTCTTGAGACAACATGCTCAGCCTTGTGGCAGGAAATAATTCAATTGTTTGTAATTAGATTCAAAGGGCAGCAGCAGCTCCCACTCTTCTGCGTGGGTCAGTGAGGTCTTAGGAAGGGCTACCAAGGAACCAGAGCAATTAGCATGCGGGCACCTAATCAGCTGCTGCAAAATGGCCTGAAATACAAAGGAGAATAAAGCCTCGGCACACGCTATTCCCGACACAAACAAAAGCTTCAATTAATATTGGAGCAATATGCAAAATACCTATTACAGTTTCATGGATATTCAGAAACAACAGCTGCTCTTTTTGTGGCTGTTTGTGGTTGAGACCTAACAGAGGTTAAAAGTTCATTGTTTCCATTATCCTCAATCTATATGTATATATACATAGCAATTCATGGAGGTATGGTGAGGCTGGGTGCATCTATTGGCATTCTCTTCCTAGGAGGGGGGCCTGCCTATGTGTATCTGCATGATGGAAAGATCTTGTTCATTAGCTCAGGATGCTCATATTATGTATATTCTATTAAACACATATTGAATATGCATCTCATTTTCATTTCAATTAGGATCTGAGGGCTGATTTCATTCATGACTATTGATTCCTTCCAGGCCATTTGCATTTTATTCTGTTCATTATTATTTATAAGCTCTGTGCTCTCTGAGGAATTTACACATCCCTCTTGTGATTGCCCCCAAGTGATGAATTATACACCGTCCTTCAAAAACCAACACAACAAGCCCGACGTTAATCCTCTGCTCCTTCTGTGTATTTATGGGGCTTCCTGTGCTTGGCTCTGGTGCCTCCTGTTGGGTTGGCAGCAGGTGATGCTCTGCAGGGTGAACTCGATTTACTGCATGACAAGCTGTGGTACCGCCTGGAGTTTTCCAGTAGAAAGACATATTTCATCCCCATTTTCTGGTGGGAAGTATTTCCCTGCCCTGTCAGGGCCCTGGGTCTCCAGGAGCAGTTGACAACTTGACAGCTGAATCACAGATACTTCTTCTCTTTGGAAAATCACTCCTGACTTTTGTGCCTGACTCATGAACCAGGACAAGAAACACTTCATTCCCAAATCCTCTCCCTCCCCAAGGACACCCTCTTGCCTGACATTTCATGGTGTCATAGGATTAATTGAATGTTCTTCCCCTGTTTTTATAGGAAGGCTGTGTCCTTTTAGGCGAGATACTGTCTTTGAAGTGTTTTAGAGAGAGGTTTTAGTTCAGTGGTTTGCACACACCGATGTGTGTGACCGAATTTGCTGGTCCCTGAACTCCACAGGGGTGAGAGAAGAACTGGAAATTCTTCCTGGCACGTGGAGGCTCCCCAATGCCTTTTGATGATTTGACAGGTACTGCCTGAGATCAAATTTGCACAACCCCTAGCTTGGAATGAACAGCTAGGAAACCTCAAAAGAGCCGGAATTGCAGTTTAAATTGAAAACAAGTTGTGTTTTCATTGGAAGAGCTATGCAATAATTAATTGCTAACTTAAATGTAGGTTTAGATCTGAAAGGTCTTTTGAGAGATTTAAGAAAGTCTACACATTAAATCTGATAGGAACATATGCTCCTAGGTTGTTTTGATCTATGCTAACAGAGCTGGAAGGACACAAAAGTGCAATAGAAATAAAATGCAAACTGAATTTTTCCAGATGTAGAGGAAAGTAGTTTTCTTGGTAGAGTTTTGATGCAAATGGATAAAAGGAGAAGAGGAAAAAGACATTAGGGCATTAATTTTTCTTTTAACAAATTAACCCCTCTGTCCACAGTTCAGGCTTTCACACACCCATCAGCTAAAGCAGTGGCATCACACCACATGTGCAGTCAGACAGGAAGAAATGAAACCCTGGCTATCAGGTCTGCCAGTGTTTTTCTCCACTCCCATGAGGAATCCTGTGTGATCATATCAAGGTGTAACAGAAGACACAAAGTCCCAAGACATTTCTCCAACACTCATGTTAAGGGCAGGCTTAAGTTGGATGGATGTTATCTAGAGATTACATTCCTGGCTCTCCAGTGACTGATTAATAATTGCATCCTGGCTGCTCCTGAGGGGGATTAACATGGAAGGAAAGAACTCACAGTGCAATTGCAATTGAAGTGCTGAGGATTCCCGTATCGAAGCAGCTTCTCAGCCCACAGACATGTAGGGTAGATGGATAGGAAAGAAGGGAGTAAGAATGTTACAAAGAGAGGAAATTAGTACAGCTTTCACAACTATACCAGGCATCATTTAAGAAAGAATGAGATGTCGGCCAAACTTTTAATTTCTTGCAGCAAAAGGTACATAAGAATATGTACACTTGCAAGGAGGGAGCAAGGGCTCCATAAGATGCTTCTGGAGTTTGCCCTTGCTGTGTAAAGCCGGGGAGAGTTAGCTTCTAGAATTCCTTTTGCCTGTGGTCAGACACATTCTGCTCTGAAATCCCAGCCAGTTCCTGGGTCATACTTGTGAAGAAATCCATCATATTATTTGGATTTTCAGGATCTTGTAAGCTGGAGCAGCCAGCCTTAATTAAAAACTCTTATTATAAAAGTTGCTTATTCCCAAAACTGTGGGTTGGGAGGATTTATTTCCAAGTAAATTATCAATTTTGCCTGTACAGATCTGCATCTGAGAAGCCCGCCTTTTTACTGACAGCTTCTGGGATATGCCTTCAGAGTCCCTGGGTAGATACATTTCCCTATTTCATTGTAAAAATAAAAGCCCATTTATGTCAAGATACAAAAGGCCCTACTGACACCAGAGACTACTCTTGGTAGAAGTCAATTATGTTATACATACCCCTTAAAAAAAGAAAAAAAGTTTTGTGATTCTTTCATATGTAAACTGGGTATTCCCTAATTTGTCTTGAAATAAATGCCATTAAGCAGCCTCTAATCCAGGAGGGCTGATCAAAGGGTCCTTGCCTCTCCACTGAAGATGCCAAAGTGGTTCATGCTTCCCAAAACCCGCTCAGTGTGGGTATTTCACTCCTTGAGTCTGAGTTAGCAGCACCCTGTACAAAGGCAGAGCTGGGGGCTGTACGATGGAGATAAGACCCAGAGCGAAGCACTCGCAGATGGCACTCGCCATAGAAGAGCACAAAGGATTCTTTAATTAAGTCTTCCCTTCCCCTTATTAAAATTCAGGAAAGATTACCAAGGAATTTGTACTGTATCTGGAAAACAAATCATAACAATTACAGCAGACTGCCCCAGGCTGGCTAGATTGTAGCTTATTATTCCACAAAGGCTTGATAAATGTGTAAATTTATATAGAAGGCTTCTGCATGTCATCAGAGTTGTGCAAAGACTCCCCGCTTGCCGTATCCAGTTTTAGAAGGAAGACCAGCTGGCTAGAGTCCCTTGAATTATTTGCTGTTGTTGTTGAATTTTTAAAATACATATAAATTATGTCTCACATTTTCAGTTTATCTCCAAGCTGTCAAACGGGGACTCATTCCTGCTCTTTTTGATGCCGACTGAAAAGCCACCTAACTCAGTTAACCCTCTGGCCCCACATCCCTTAAACATCACCAAAAACAAAGGCTTTAAGATTCTAAATGTGCATTTTTAAATGCCACAGGCTTTCCCTTAAGGAAAAAGCAAACTTTACAGCATAATTGGTTTATACCTATGAGCTTAAGTGCCTTACAGGCATAAAACAGGAGATTTGCATATGGGCACATCCTCAAGGACAGTCTGTATTTCCCCCCTAATTGATTAAATGGTGGGTCAAGTGGGGTGGGTGAATCACTCATTATATGCATGCCCTCTTAAAAGGGGAGTTTGAACAAAGATCAGGGCCAGATTTGATCCTCTTCATCACATCCTTTGCATGTGTGATTCCATGGAGAAGACTGGAGCAGTGGTATGATTTATTGGCAAGGCTTATGGATTATAGTGCCGCAAGGGACTGTCAAGATGATCTTAGCCAACTCCCCTGCATAAACCAGACCAGAATATTTCTCTGAATTAACATCTGGATGGAGATCAGATGTTGGAAAACATGTCCACTCTTAATGAAAACCTATCCATCAGTAGATAATCCACTAACAGCCCTGAGGAAATGAAGCAGGAACATCATTCTGGGACGTGCACCCACCCGACCCAGCAGCCATGCCTGGTCCATCTCTCTACTTTTACTGTTCTCCTGATTTTATTCCTGAGACCTTGGGCTCCAGCATTGCATAGGGAACTCCTTCATCATTCTCCTGGATATGTTACTGGTTTTCACAAGTTTAAAGTAATTTATATGAAACTGGTTCAGTGTATGTTTTCTCTAGAAAAGAGGGAAATGTAGATTTTTGAGAGATCGTGCTTATGTGTTCTGTTTCCCAAATGCAGTGAAATGCATGTGAAGTTCTTACTCTGTCTCCTGCCTGGCTGTGGTGGCTTCACCTTTTCGTGCAAGATTTAAAATGCTCAGATACATGCAAATCCCATTTGCAAAGAAAATACCAGGCACTCCCACAGTGCCCGAGAGCTCACAGCACCATGTGAGCACTTTGCAAATATTTTAAATTCTGCTCATTTTGCCAATGGCACCTTGAAGCCGGGACTCCAGGGTCTCAACCCATCATGTTGGCAGCCGAGTTTAGCTAAATCAAACAGATCCAAGGTACAGCACTCCACAATCTGCAGGTAGAGACGTGGGCTGGAATGTGATGTGACCAAGGCCATGATGAGAGACTTGGCAAAGAAAAAGGGAGAGCCCTTCAAACTTCCCAAGGGAGGGAAAAAGACATAAGGTATTCTGGGTCTGTAGTGTTTTGTTGTGTTTTTATTTTTGATTTTAAACTACATTTCTCGTTGCAGCTCTGTGTAAATAATCAAAAGAAGATATTCAGCAACCTTCTCCGGAGCTAGTCTTTATTCTTGCTTTTATTCAAAAACACTCTGGCTGGGCTTGTCCAATAAATCAAAGTCTTCAGCTGATCATGAAATTAATAAATAAGGCGACACATTTGCTCTCCACTTCAGATGAGATTTCCCTTTTCATGCTTCAGTTGCCTGAAGTAAGAATGCAAGAGAAGGAGATTTTTTCCTGTGGTGGTAAGGAAAGCTGATGAAAGATTACCTTAAAATCCCTCAAAAGGGACAAACAAGCAAGAGACGGGGGTTTTTTAACTTCCCTTTAAAAAGATAAAAGGAAATAAATAAATTAAATAGAAGGGGGCATACTTTATATTGATTTTCCAGCACTGCCTGCATGAAGGCATCATTCTCCCAGGGACTGCAGGGAGAGAGGAGCTGAAATGAAGAGAGGAACAGATGCCACGGGCGTGTGGGCTGGGCACCAGCACCGAGCGCGGCTGCAGTGACGCTCCCGGTGCTGCCCACGCCTCACGGGGCTCCTGCTGCCCACTCCTGTCCACTCGGGTCTCTCCACTGAGCACTCACAGCGCTAAAGACGTGTTAATGAAAAAAATTAATAGGAGGATTCCAGTATTAAAAGAAAAAAAAAAAAAGTTTGTTGCTGGTTGGGAGGTGATTTGGATACTTTTGCAGTAGGTGGAGGGTGTGAAGCACATTTTGAATTTCAGCTGCACAAAAGAGACCCCAGTTCCTTGGGCTAAAGTTGTTCTGCCAAGTTGCAGGGTGGCACTAAGAGACTGATGCACTTCAAGGATTCGAGAAAGAAATTCCAGCCCCGACTCATGTTCATGAATATACATGCACATGACCCAGCCATGTATTCTTTACTAAAATGATCTCATTGATAAACAGTGAGCTATAAAAATAAATAAATAAATAAATACCTCATCAATGCAGCTACGGCATTTTTTAAAATTTATTTTAATAAAGGGAGACAGGAGGAGGTCTGTGAATTCTGAAATATATTCTTTGCAGGGATGAAAGCATCTGGGACAATACAAGACATCATTACTTTTACTTGGAGGATGGCTTAATTATATTTTTGACAGAATATTTGAAGTTGGATGGTGTGGTGCATTCTTCAGCAGTTAATGAAAGACTGCAGCTTCCCCTTCGGCTTGATAGATTTGGAATGTCTGTCCTATTAGTGCAAGGAGGGAAATATTCTGTTAAGTGTTCTTAAGGCAATGGGGAACTTCAAAAAAGAAAATATTTTTTTCACCTACAGGATAAAAAATATTGCATATGTTCAGTATTTCCTTGTTCAGAATACCAAACTGTTCATTGGCACACAAATCTCTATCTCTCCAATATAATTAATTTTTAAATTATTATTAAGAAATAGTGTTTTCCTTTCAAAATAAATGGAAAAGGAGGGAAAGATCATAAAGATCAGTAAAGCCCTCTTTAAAAAATAGATTTGCTTTTTGTTTGAAAAATAAGACAGGAGGAGAGGTGTGATTTTGGAGGATCTTGGTCACTAGTGGTCATAACAGCAAGAAATGGTGCTGCTGAGAGGCTGCTTCTCTGGGCAGCTCTCTCAGCCCTCTTCTTTCCTCCATACAAAGCAAGTGACTTTGACACTCCAACCCCCCACCCTCCCATTTTTATTTGTTATTTCTATAAAAGACCTTGAATGCTTGTTAAATGTTAATTTGTAGATTAGAATATGCACTGAGTGCAAAAGTTTTGGTAACTCATGACTGAGACAACCAAAGTGATTTTGAAAAATATTTCCAAGATCACTGTGACATGAATCATTATAAGAATAAAGAAAAGATGTTACTACAAATTAATTAACTAAGTAGTGAAATAAGATATCCCAAAAGAACTGTGAAGTAATGGCAAATAAATATGCAAATTCAATTATTTGTTTTCTAGAAGAAATTGATTTGGAAGATATTCCCAACTTTTTGTTCTCTGTCCTGCCAGACCAAAGAGACTGTGAGTATGAAAGATTTAACAAAATGTTAGAAAGGCTTTGATTAGTACTAGTTCTTCTTTGATTAATAGTATTTAAGTACATCATGTCCACATTTTAGTTTCTGTTTAAAATATTTTCACCTTTGAAATTTAATATGATTCACTATAGACACACTTAGAAAAATTGACAAGGGTTAATTTATTTTTTCCGTTCTCTGCCTAACCTTAATATCAGGAAAAGCCTGGATTCCTAGTCCCTCCTTCACCAGGGATGCTGTAGGATTTGCATCCTACAGCAAAAGGCTCATTATCACTCACTGTGGTGATGAATTCGTGAGCTGAACAGAAATTTCTCAGCTGTTGAAGAATGTATTAAATGCTCCCAATATACATTCTAGAAAGTTAATGAATATATATATATGCATGTGTGTATATAAAAATGTTAACTTATAAATAAATCTTCCTCTCCTCCACGAGTCTTTGTGCCATAGCAAGTTAACCCCATAAGCCCTGGTTAATTTTATCTTACAGAGTTTCTGTTTATGCCAAGGGAATTACAGGCTGGCTGATGCCACACTCAAATCCTGGGCTGGGTGAAATCAGGGATTGTGGAATCTACAATTCCATAATTGAGCTTCTCAGAAGCTGAATGCAAAAGCCAAAACTGATGTTAACGAGCTGCAGAATTAAAAAGAGACAGGAGTCTTCAGACATGGAAAACCCCTGAGCTAGACCTGGCCTCCTTGAGTCGTAGCCACCACTCGTATTAATTCAGCTCCTCTGCATAAAAACACCAGGCTGCCAATGTGACACTCCCTGTTCCCTTGGATGTCCAACCTGTACCAACAGCTACAGCAGGATCCTTCCATCTGCAGTCAGGCAGGACATCAGGAGCTCTCAGCTTTAGATAGAGCTGCCACCACTCCATCTATCTATATCTGGCATTTCAGTATTACTGACTGAGCATTACTCACTGTATCATCTTTTTAGTCTCCTTGCAGAGGAAGAGATCGACAGCACGTTCAGGCTGCTCCCAAATGATGAAACCCAGACATGGTCCCTGCACCCTGCTCTTACTCCTGGCTCCATCTGAACCTTTGTTTCAGGACAAGGCCATCCCTACAGAGCTGATGCACTCTTATTCCAGATTTCAGCTACTCAGCCTGGGGTGAGATCCTAGTAAAACTGAGCCAGTCGGCACTTTAGAAGTAAAGCTCCTTCTTCAGACTTAACTCTGTCTTGGAGCTTAACATGACTCTCTCAGACACCTGAAGCCAGCTCTATCCTCTCTAATAACAGATAAAGTAGAACAGATGTCTTAGTTTATTACTTTTTCCTTTCCCTGGTTCTATTGAAACCTCTGTTTTTCAGGAAGTTGAGTGTAAATCAATGAGCCTTTTCCCTATAATTATCATCAATAGCTGTACAAGACAATTTCCAGCACAGAGAGCAGACTCTGCCTTTCCTGTAGTTTGATCCCCTCTCCTCTGCATGCTGCTGCCTGCAGGAGGTTCAGAGGGCAGCAAGGCTGTGAAAACTGTGTGGGATGAAACCCTAACAGGAAAGAATCTGTTGTGCAAGAAGCCTTTTTTCAGCTGAAAATTGCACTTGTAAAAAACCACAGAAACCCCAAAGCTTGTGGTTAAAGAGTAACATCTTTAGCCCTAATTTATACTGACAGCACAATAGAGCTATTGCTCAGGCTCTGCCTGCTCTCGCCCCGTCACAGCAAGGGTGTTATTAAGTGATAAATCAATTTCTACAAGGCAAACTGGAGATTAAGTCCTTATACAATGTTCATTTGCAATTGAAAGCAAACAGAAATACCCTGGGACAGGGGCTCTGTGACCCTTTTCAAGGGCCAAGCTTGAATAAACACCCCACAGCCAGCACAAGGCTGAGATCAGTATTGCAAGTCCTGAGTGAATGCTATTTCTCAGAATCTGATCCACTAACGATTTCTTCTTTAAATTAATAAATTCCCTGCATAAACAACATGGGTTTAAATCGTCACTGCTGAAAGAAATGTCATTCTTTGGTTCTGATGGTCTCAGCTGTTGGAAACCAGTGCCCAAACAGCCAGATCAGCTTAGACCAGGACCTGTCTCATCTCAGATCCCCTGCCAGGTGAGGGGCAGAGCCTAATAATTCAGAAGAAGACAAAGGGAAGCCTGTCAAGGAGCAGATCTGCAAGTGACCTACTCATGTACTCTCTCTGCAGTTACAGCACCAGCTCTTTGCCATGTGAGGTATGAGCATCTCCCTTTGGGCAGTTGCTGTGCTGGTTAAATCCTCTCCTGCATCCAGGGAAAGCCGGAGTGGAAAACTCCCCACATCCATTTACAAGTGCCAATAACAAAAACCAAATGGGAAGAGCCCCCTGTCCCAGCTTCTTCCCAACAATTTAACTGGCGGTGCCATGCATGGAGTGGAGGCAGGGAGAAAAGATAGGAAAAATGAGAATTTTTGCATTCAGCCTGGCAACAGCTCAATGAAAGGGCCTCCACAACCACCCCCTTTGAGGTGGTATCGAGTGCTCAGGCAGCAAACACAGATGGGAACACCTGTGAGCCAGCAGGAAGTGACACTTCATGGAAATGCAATTACTCAGAAGATCAAGGTGAGCTTGTGAGGCAATGCCTGCTTTCTTCTCCCTGCCAATACCCCTTCAGCAGTGCTGCAGGAAGTGGTGACAGCCTAACATCTCTTTTTCCATTGGCGTGAAGCCAGCTGCTCGAAAGATGTGATTACCCTTCTCCTTTGGCTCCTCTTTTCTTTGAGGAAGAGTTTTGGCACCATTTGTCACCTCAGCAGTTGTGCTTTCCCCTGGTTCAGTGACCTCTGTAGCGTCTCACCCAGCTTAGAAGTGAATGATTCACATCTTTAGCCATTGCAGAGTTCAGAGATGACCTCTGGGTTGGCTTTAGCTCCAGGTTTAATCTTAGAATCTTCCACTAAGTCAAGTGAGTTTTTCATTTGGTTTAGGGTTTTATGTTTTGCGAGGGAGTCTATAACTGATCCATCCCTGACTGTGGTAGCTGTATGAGAAAAGCAGGAGGGAAAACCATCACAGTATAGGAGAGTGAAACTGCTTAGTAGCAGAGGGATTAGTGGTTTGCAGGCAAACTCATTTCAGAAGCCATCAAAGGAGAGGAAATCCTGCCTTTCCACTTCTTCCTCGGTGTGCAGAAGGACCAGGCTTTCAGTAATCCCAGTCTTTGCACACTGGGATGGGTTAGGGAGGGCTCTCAGGGGCTCCTCAGCTGGGAGGTGTGAGGGGGTGGCAATCCCTGCGTGCCAGGGGCTGAGTGGAAATTTCCACATCTGGCACAGAGGATGGGAGCTGAGGGCCTCCTGGAGCTGCGGGTGCCCAGCTCCCTGCAGGCTTTTCCCTGTCATTAATGGGCTCTGTGTGTTTCTGTGGTCTCATTAACAATGCAGCAGCCATAGCAGGGCCATCACTGCAAATGGCACCACTTCAGATCATTACTATAGATTGCCGTAGCATTATTTCTCTCCCAGCAACAGTTTCATTTGAGTTCAACCAGATTCCATCAAATATTCAAATGCAAACAGATATTTAACTGCACTGGAAGGTGGTTTGCTGTCAGTGAGTCAAGGCTTTCAAATGTTTTCATGTTTTTTCAATCATTCCCTCCATCCCTGAGGTGTTTATTGTGAATTACCAGGAGGGAAGACATAACTTAGCAATGAATGGGGGAAGGAAAAGGGAGCAAACCTCTAAACCACAGCCGAGCAATAAGCAATGCAGTTTGTCCCCAGAAAACAGTTTTCAGTGTTTCTGTTTTCTTTAGAGCTGGTTATATTGTGATTCGAAGAACAAAAATGCCATAACCTAGAATCCTGTGGCTGGTGCACTCAACCTCTTTTCATCTCACCCCATACAGGCTAACTATAGTTCAAAATAAAATTTTTACTGGTGTTCAGCACTTCATAAAAGCACACAAACCTTTAGAAAAATCTATTGCCTTCCTCCAAATCTTCGGTGCTTAAATGTTTTCCCATTCATCTGGGAGCTGCCCTTGCTGGATTTATCATCAACACAACCAGGACTTATTCTCAGGGACAAAAAAGAGTAACAAAGCTCTAAAAGAGACCAAAATGACACTGAGGTCAGGTGCCTCCTGAGGAGCAGGGAGATGGGGCTGCTGCTGCCCTGGAAACTCACGGCCCCACTGGGCAGCAGAAGGAGCAGCAGCATCTCCACTGCTCACCCAGGAACAGCAGCACAGCAAAACTGAGGGTCAGATTCAGGAAAACTCCTGCAACAGCCAGACTGCACA
Organism: Edolisoma coerulescens; assembly: GCA_013397115.1. Lineage (NCBI taxonomy): Eukaryota > Metazoa > Chordata > Aves > Passeriformes > Campephagidae > Edolisoma > Edolisoma coerulescens. The sequence continues at coordinate 391,975 of VWZW01005069.1, read as the reverse complement.
CAAAGAGCGCCCAAGTCAGACACCACCGCTTCTTCTTCATGAGAACAGGGGTGGGTGGAAAGTAGGTCACCTAAAGGCACTGAGCTCCTGCTCCTGCATTGAGGGCATGGTTCTTACACCTCCAGTTCAGCAGCAAAAGCAGGTTGAGAAGTGGCACCATGGCAGTTGGTCCCTGACCTCTCACCACCACCCACCACCCTCTCAGCTGTGCCAGCAGGACAGAGTCCTGACAGCCTTCACCTTCCAACCTCATCTCCCTAACCTGGACACCATGCACAGCAGTATTTAAGACTCAAAAAAAGGCTGTCGCCCTGGGGCTGTTCCTGTTGTGGCACAAATTGTTTAGGAAGCACCGTGTAGAACAAGGCACCAGCACTATCTCTGCTCATCGAAGCCCTTTATCAGAGATCGTCTTTCCCATTCATGTAGCACACTAATTTGTTAACCAACAGGTAGAAGACCATAAATAAAGAGCCCACAAAGAGGGGAAGGGAGATATGGAGAACAAAGATATCTGAGCACAGCCCACTGCTGGAAATAGCAATGTGAGAGCATTCCAGCATGGGGGAGATTCAAGTTTTACATCTTTGTGCCAGAGAATTTGTTGCACAAAAGACAACGAAAAGAATTCAAAGCAGTTTTTCCCCCATTCTCTTCATGATAGGAATCTGTTCCTTTTGCAAATAAACCATGTTTTCCCCAGCTCATCCCGCTCTGAATGGAGGAGCGGGCAGAAACAAATTAATCATGCTTACACTGCCTATTTGGTTTTTGCTCATTGCTCTAAGCTCCTTTGTGATCTCTCTCAAAATATTTTCATCTATTTGTTTAGAGAGAAACTTTCCTCCAGGCAGTAATGCATAATACAGGACATTGCAGCAAATTTCATCTTGTAAAAAAAAAACCCAAACCAAAACTAGGTAGATTTGGTCTCCCATTTGAATTCCCATTCACTTACCTAAGCAATAATGCTCTTATCCCCACTGTGAAAGGAAAGTCAATACGTTGCACTTAATGATGTTTTTCTGTGGTCTGTCTATTCTCTGCATTCTAATTTTCAGTGTTAACTTCCAGACACATCTAATGTTTCATAAAAGGCAATGATCCATTTCAAATTCCTTGGGACATGTCTCATTTTCTGAAAGATGTGTGTTGTTTATTGCTGGCTGAGGAAAAAAAAAAAGTCTTATTTCTTGCTGCTGGCCTTTATATCCCTGATTTTATATCTTTTTAAATCCTGATGGAGAAAACAGAAAAGGTGTTGACCCCATTTTATGGGCTTTCTACCCAATCAGTTTTTCTCTTGCTGATTTCTTAGGGTTAATTGTACATCCCGCAAGTGACGTTTTCAAGTTGTTAAGGGCAATATTTTCATAATTGTAGCATTTAGATTGATGCTGGGGGTCCTGGCTGTGTTTAGTGACTGTGCTTATCTGGGTTGCCGTCGCTGTCTCAGCCCTGCACGAGGGCTGCCTGTCTTTTGCTGTTCCTCTGCTGCTCCACAACTGCTCTGCTCCACTGGTTTATGGAAGGTATCATCTCTCCCTCTGCATCTTCACTCACTCCCTTTCCAGGAAACATTTCCAAGTCCTGATAATTGCAGGAGGGATGCCCTTGGGCTTTCTGGGCATTTTTTCCCAGTTAAAGTCTTGCATGGGTACAAAAGCACCCCTTTTCCAGGGACAGATCTCACCCTTCTCTGAGGGAAGTGGAAGCAGAGTTTACAGCTAATATCTTCCCTGTGTTTTGGTGTAAATGTCTTGACCCACCTCCCTTGTCCCATTTGAGGCTGCATAGCCTTTTCCACTTATTTCCAGGCCCCAGGGAATACAGCAGAGGAGAAAACAGCATTCTACAAAATCCTGCTGATGTTCCAGGAAATACTGATGCTAGGAGGGCCTGAGCTCTTGTATTTCACTTCTGAGTGCAGTGGTCAGGGCAGCACGGAGGGGCAGGGAGGGCAGATGAGGAATATCCCTGTGGGATCCCCATCAGGAGTGATGCCCAGCACACCTCCACAGCCCATGACCCCATGGACCCTCTTGGCTTGTGCTGGCACAAGGACACGCATGGGAAACCAGAAGCCCAACACAACAGGACAGCTTTGCCTCTCTGTGCCATCACACAGCACAGAGAACAACCCTTGACACTCTCAATAATGCTCAGGCATCAAAGTCAAATAAGTACCAGCTTCATGGAGGGTTTTACGTATTGATTTGTAAATAGACAAACCAATTTTGCCTGACTCCCTTAAGACAGTATTGATATTTTCTGCTGTAAAATCTTCCCTTCTTTTGTGTGTATTTATCAAGGACAAGGCAAATAAATGACAGGATTTGTGTTTCATAAGGGTAGCTCTGGAATGAACTGTCAAAGATTTTGTTTCCTATTTCACTTGCTCCAGTTAGGTTTTAAACTGATATTATATAGAAAAGAGTAGAATTCTTTTACCCATTCTTTATTAGTTTGGTTACACTTTTAATTGATCCAAAGCTTTGGGAGTCACTCAGCCTCTTATATGAGTCTCTTGCATTTGCAGATTGTTGATTATTCACACAGAACTTCTGCAAAAATAGAAATAAGATTCAGCGTACCTCTTTTGATCTTTAACCACCACTCTCAACAACAGATGGACAACCCTTTGGTGACAAGGGACATTCTGGTGCAGGACACCCAAGAACTAATGGTCCAGTGCTCAGCACTTGTGTGATTTCTCTATAGCAGGAACCTCAGTTAACTAAATGCAATAGCAGTGAGTATTGAGGGTACTCATTTGCTCAAAATTAAGTAAAAAAAAAAAAAGACCCTTAGTATATTAACAAAATGTATTAAAATCCATTGTGCCTTCCACAGGTACTGATTAACCAGGTTTAGAGGAAAGTAAATCCCCCTGTGCTTCATGAGTGCAAGGCTACGGAGGTATCCAAACACACCCAAGCAATGGCTCACTGGATATTGAAATACAGCAGGGAGCATAATTCCCACTGCTGCTGTGTATTAGATTAAACCCTAGCCCTTTGTGATCCTGGCACAGAAGATTTTCTAGCTGAGAATATCCCAAGTGTTTTTACTAATTAACCATTTCCAGAATCTACCATCCCTAACGTGTGAGTCAGATTCCAAGAAAGCGTGATATTTTAACTTTTTTTTAGTGCACCTTCTGCTTCCTAAACCCTAGCATGGAATTCAAGCTTTTCTGTGGAATCCTGTAACTGAGATTTCTATCTAATCATGCATCTGCAGGAGATTCAGTGCTGAGAAAAACAGGACATATCATAAGGGTCAGTGAGTCTCACTGTTGCAGAGAAGAAAAATCTCTATTTCCATCAGTTTCCTCCGGGATGCAGGTTTTGCAATGCTATTCTATGGTATTTCAATGTATAAAAATATGGGAAAGACTTTTGCTGTAAGAGATCCAGACAGGTTATTCCAAGTGCTTTGGAATCACGTTATAGAGATCATCCCACTGACTGAACAGGAGAGCACCAAGCCCTCTGTGGGCAAGGTCCCAGTGAAAAGCTCTGGGCAGGGTCCCAGCCTGTTTGATTGGCTCCCAAATACCTGAAACGGCAAGGTGAGTTCTTTTCTCTTGCTCCTGCCTCTTCTCGGCCAAGAGCAAATGTAGTTACAAGAGCCCAAAGCAGCCAAACTCCTCACGTCAGAGAGAACATCAGTTTGCAAGATAGAGGCTCGCCTCGCTGCCAAAAACTCACAGACATAATAAAAGAAGGCATAATTTTTTATCTCCCTTTGGACAATACTAAAACAGGATTCTAAGGGGATGGAGAATTAAAATCCAAATGCAGATGTTCAGCATGCTGTGGGCTGTGCTTTTCTATTTCATCAGCTGCTTTCTGTCGGGGACAAAATATCGTTTCATCTCTTGAAGAGCTCCAGTCCTTTACACACCACCCCTTCAGCTGGGAAGGAATTAAGGACTATTGTGGATGTTTTGGTAGTGATGAAAGCTTCAGTATTCATCATTCCAGCTTTCCTATTCACGGAGAAGCCCATCTGTGCTGCTGGAAAACTCCACCAGCTACACATCTCTTGGGTGATTGTGAAGTGTCTGTGCACAAAATCAGTCCAGATCCATCTCCCTGCCCTGCCCTGATTGTGAGAGCCAATTTCTACTGAAATTGAAAGTGAGTGCAAAAGACAGGAAATCAAATTTATTGCTGGGGAGATCCACAAACTGAAAAACTTTAAATGAGGCATTTTTCATCCACGAAGAACAGCACTCAGGGTCGCCCTGTGCCATCTCTCCACATTAAACATTTTATTGATTTTGTCTTTCTTAAGTTTGAAGGGTCTTTTTGATCATTAAAATTCAGGTGAAAGCAGTCTGAGTGAGGGGAAGGTGTGGTGGAGACAAACTTCCTCCCACGGGGCAGCCACAACAAAATGCCTACATAATTGTCAGTTGGAAGTAGTTTCTTTGGGATCTTTGAAGCAGCTTAAAAAATAATGATGACCCTCTTTCCTTCTGCTCCATTACCATCAACATACTTTTTCTTTCACATGGATACATGCCACAACATGGACAAATACCAGGGAGTCTTCGGAAGAAGTGCTGTTTAAATCCAGGGCTAAGCCATTTCCACATGAACAGGCTAAGAGGTGCAGAGGAATCCGAGATGAGGAGGATGTTAGTTATCCTGAAACATTCATCAGCACTGCCAGCACAGCTGTTTGAGGAGGAAAGAATCTGCTGTCACTCTTGGCTGCCAGTTTGGAGCTGGCCGGGTGCAGAGAAAGTAAAGGTGTTGTGTGCAGAACAGCACAGATGCACAGTGCCTCCCTCAAACACTGCCAGGGCAGGATTAAGGGTATTTTGCTTCACTGCCCTGATCCAGGCTCACACAGGAAGGGGACGGCTGTGGGACTGCAAATCTCCTGACTGCAGGAGAATTCAGCTGCTTCAGCTGCTGCAGGGAGGCTCTTGCTGCTGCAGGAGGGCTCCACACCAGGGTGGTCACAGCGCTTTTGCCAAGGAGCAAATTATTCCTTTGGGGTGCCAGTGGGTTTGCTGTGAACTCAGAATCTGGGCACAAACCTGTATTTATGGGGAAAAGCTTCTTACAGGACCTGTTGCGAGAGGACAAGGGGAAATGGTTTTACACTGAAAAGGGGTCAATTTAGGTTAAATGCAAGGAAGAAGTTTTTTCAGTGAGGGTAATGAAATACTGGCATGGGCTGCCCAATGCCCCATCCTGGAAACATCCAAGGCCGGGTTGGATGGGGCTCTGAGCAACTTGATCCAGTTGAAGATGTCCCTGCTCACTGCAGAAGGGCTGTACTACACAGGCTTGAAGGGTCCCTTCACTCCTGTTGATGTTCACAGAGAGACAGAAGCAGGTTTTGAGTTTATTTAACTTTTTTTTTATTTCCATGAAAGATGTGGGTGTCCTGCTAATTGCTGGGATCTGTTTCCAGGGGGAAATGGAGACTAAGATGGATAGCTGCTGTTAGCAATGCCTGCTTCATTTTCAAAGACAGCTTTTTGCTGTTGTTTTCTTTTGGTTGCCTGTCTAATAAGTGCAGAGCAAGTACCAAAGTCATTACTCTCAACAGGAAATGGCTTTGGGCCACGGCAAGCTGGGGTTGTTTTTGAGCTGGCAACTGAAAATGAGACTTCTGTGTGCTGTTTACCAGCCCTCTACACCTCCCATTCCCCCCTCCTTCCTCCCTGCCTTGCCCTCCGCCTCACAGCGGTGTGGATCTGTCGTTGATGGATGATATCCAAAACCAGGTCCTGTCCCCACAGTGGGATGTGAATGTTGGGCAGATTGTGACGGCTGCACGGAGAGTGCCCCCAATTTTAAAATGTTGAGCAAAAGCAAATTCTCATCCTAGGAAATAATTACTGAAAAGAGAAGAAAAATAATGATCTACTGCTGCATGTTTGGCTCCTTCCTGCTTTTGTGGTTCCCAACACTGGCTCAGTCACCATCATCCTGATGGTTATTGACAGCCTGGGGGTGCTGGTACAGCCACTCTTCCCACACTCCTCCACTGGGCTCTCTGTTTCCCCCATGCAGATCATTCCATCAGCCAGCATGAAGGGAAGAAATGCTATCTCCTGGAATGCAGAGGGTCTTCTCTGCAGCCAGAGGCTTTCCTGACCCCAGCCTGGGGTGTGGCTGAATACTGACAAAGTTCCAGGAGCTCGATGCAAAAGGGTAAATGCCCATGTTCCTGGATTGTAAGGGGGGACTGGATTTCTGATGTTCAAAATCAGGTGGTGGAGGAGGAGAGGATCCAAAAATCGGTAGGAAGAAGGTGGAGAGGGAGCAATGTCTGCAGACGACAGAAAGGAATAATGGGGTAATAATGGCTGGAGGGAGAACAGTGACATAAACCATGGAAGAGGACAGGGGAAAAGTGCCCAGAGCAGGCAGGAAGCAAATGGACTGTTCAGAGCACAGTTGTTCCTTTTGGCTCATAATGCAGCTGATAATCTTTTCCTAAATGCATTTTCTTCCTTTTCATCATTTGCCCACGCTGACAGCCCTGCTTCTAATCCTCAGAAAGGTAACATTTGTGAATGGTTTGCTAGCCAAAATACTTTGGGTGAGAAATTTAACAGGTTTCAGGATGGAGCTCGCTAAATTTATCAAAGATATTAAGTGGTGGATGTGCCTATGAGATTTGGTACCCTTGGAGTCCCCTTTGGGGCTGTTTCCTAGGTTCCTATCTCAAAGCACTCTGCACACATTTAGCCTGTAAGCCTCAACAACTGGCAAGCTGATATTATCGCTTCTATTTTTTATCTAGGGAACATTAGACACAGAAAAGAGTTGGTCAAAAATATTGTTGCCAATGAATTTAGTGAAATTACTTACTGCTTAAAGAGAAGTACGTGCTTCAGTGCTCAGGGCCAGAGCCTCCCTTGTGCTCACTTAGACCCATTTGTGCCTTACAAACGACACCCTCTTAAGATACCAGCTGGCCCCTCGGTTTCTGAGTTGCTTAATGTGTCCTGTCTTTCCACCACCGCCTTTCACATTCCCAGTCAGATGGCACTGGGCATTTTAATACCTTTGACAGCTAGAGGGGTATAGGAATGCATCACATGTTGTTCCTGAGAGTTAATGGAGAGCTAATGAGACAACAGCTGCCGAGCGCCAGCAGCGCCCCTCGCTGCCTCCCGCTCTCCGCGCCGGCGGCAGGGGCGCGGCAGCAGGGCTGGGGATGCTGCTGCTGCTGAGGGTCAGGGTGCAAAGCAGTCCCCCGGCCTTGGGAGCGGAACAGACCTGCACCCCAAAGGCTCCGCTCTGCAGCTGTGTTACTTCACACAAATGGGTTTTTCCAGCTGCCTCACAGGGCTTGTGCAGCACTTTCCAGGGAGAGAATGAGCTAAAGCAGGGAGGGAAAGGGAGAATCCCATGGAGCTCACTGCCAGGGCTACACTAGTCATATCTGAACAGTGGTTAGTGAGAGCCCAAACACTATTTTTTTTTCCTTTCCCACTTGCTCAATTATTCTTTTTTAGGTTGTCATTCCTAGCATCCAGTTTGGAAAATACAGTCTGGAGCTCCATAAACGTTCAAAGCTCTTCACCTCCAAAGACAGTTACTGCATGCTGGGGGGGAATGAGCAGTCACAGCCCTCCATTTCTACCTTGTAAAGCAAGAATGTCTGATCAATAAATTTTACTGCTGTAGCAGTAACTGTGGTAGTAACTAAACTAAAGCACAGGAGCTGACAGAATGGCTAGATTGATATTCTGTCAGGAGGAGAAAGAATTGCCAGATAGGAAACTCTTTAAATGTTCGTGAACAAGCAACCGTATGATATTTTTTCCCATAGGACATTTTTTCAGGAGCATAAATTAGCTGCGCAAAAAATATTTGCTGCTCAGAGCACCTGACTGAAATGACATTGTGTAGATGTGTTTCAGGTTCTCAAAAGTCCTGTACTTCTTTTTTAAAGTGGCATCATGCAAACCCAGAGTCACCTTTGCACAGGTAGCTGGGGTTGGACCATCTGCCTATTCTGCATGAAGGTATGTTCAGGTCTACTGCTAAAACCTGCAAGGAGACGTTGGAGAATTATTTCTGACAAATTTAAAAGCCAGTTGAACTCAGGAAGCTTGAAGGTAAAGTTCCTTTGTAGTTGTTGCAAATATTGATTCAGTCTCACTGCTGTTACTAAACCTCTCTGGCACCAGAGCAGGGAAGAATTACACTGAAACCAGACAACTGTCTGCATCACAAGAGTTCCATTCTGGGCAAAAACTGGAGACTTCTGAAGGTGAGAAGTCAGGAGACAAAGTTTCACTGAAGAACAGGCTTCTCAGAATCACATTTTGGCAAGTTCTTGTAAAGGAAAAGCACTCCTTGCCTGTAGCTGCTCATGTCTCTCGAATAATTTTCTGCAAACTCATCATCGTTTGTCAACAGCATCTCAGCTAAAATAGTGCATGACCCTCGTGCATCGATCCACTGGCTTGGCTGGTGTAAGCCAGAAGCAGCAAGTTAAATTTCCATCATTAAAGTCTTAAATACAATTTACTTCTTGATCATATGTAGGCAGCCTTTTAGAGCCTCTATCCATGAAAACTGTCTGCTTGCACTCAGAACAAGGAAAGGGTAACAACTTATTTAACACCCTCTCAATCTGTCTTCTCAAATGCCTTTTCTTTTTGTGTTTACTGCAGATAAAAGGCTCTGGGATAACCAAACAAACTGCTGGTACTTAATCAAATTGAATGAAATCTTAGGAACTTTCCCCTCTTTTCTTGCAAGTAAATCCTGGCCACACTGAAGTGAAAGGCAGAATTCCTGTCACTTAAATGGGGCTTTAGTCATTCAATCCCCGTGTTCCCAGCAATTACTCCTGGGAGTGGGCTTGATGCCTTCCTATTTCACACACTGAATTGATCCTTGTTCAGGACGCAGAGGGGTCCCGTTGCCAAGTGTGTGGAGCGAGCACGGGAAGGGGTGAGCGGGGCTGAAACAAGATGCTCTGCCAAGAGAGACAGTTTCTATCCAGCTGCCCTGCATTGTGCCTGAGCAAGCAATCAGGGTTATTTTTCCCTTTTTTATTTTTCCGAAACTACTGGGTCTGAACAAAGTTATTTGCAGGCTGGGTTGGCAAAATGCTGGGCTGCATATCCCTACTGTGGGCTGGCATCCTGCCTCTCCTAAGGATGCTCCAGTGCATTGCTCCCAGTGTAGGTACCAGAAACAAACTCACAACGGTCTGGGGAGAAGCACCTTCCTCTCACAGATAAATTCCAGTGTTTGTCACCAAATTAAGTGAAACAACCTAAAGTAACTATCTAATAAATAGTGGTGTGCCCTATCTCCATAACATTTTATGAGCAGTAATTATTGATTCATTAAAATAACACGTGCGTCTCTTGTTTTTCCGCACAGTGCAACGTGTGGGAGCAGCATCCACCTTGAATATTAATGGATGAATCATTTAAACAGTTTACAGCTTCAGTTCAGATAAACAATTAAATGCAATCCATGTCTTGTTAGAGTAAATGGAATATTTGGGGAGGAAAGGAAGCCAGCATTTACAGCCATGACTAAGATGCAATCAGGGGTATGGGAATAAGAAGATGGAAAAAGTGGTTTGGGAGCTTTCTGAGTCAATCTGGGTCCTCAGCATCCAGATCAACTGGGTGAGAGAGAGCCACCAGCCTGTTCCCCCCTTACACCACTTTCCTGGGTCCCTCAGTATTTCCCAGTTACAGATCAGAGTCTGACCATCAACATCCTCAGCGTGGTTATTCCAGTTGCACCAGCACGAGGTGGCCAGAGGACATCTACTCCAAGGCAGCTCCCATGCGTGACAAGCAGAGGAGATGTCCAGAAGGCACATAAGTCAGGGAGATTCCAAGAGAGAATTCTGGCTGAGCCAGAGAAGTCCCAGGGGAGTGAACCCAGAAGAGAAAGGACCATATCTAAATATCTGAGACTATATTGCTGTCAGCAGCAGAAAGGCCATCACATAGATCAAGCTGTGATGATAAAATCTAGAAATCTAGGGCATCCTACTCTGGGAACTTTTTTTTGCTCTCCCAGGTTATGGGCATTTTAAGCACATGCCAGAAGGAAAAACACTCTGACTGGGGACACAAATCCTGCATTTCCAAGAAGTCCAGCCCCAGTCCTTTGTCTGGACAGGGCAGCTTGAAACATCACTATATTCAACAGCCCTACAAAAATTCAGGCAAAAGATAAAGCGCTCTGCTATAATATAGAGGCACATGCAGCTGTGAGCTGTGCTGGGAAAGCTTGGGAACAGACTCATAGCTCGGTGGATGGGATTAGCGAGGGCTGGAATTGCTTTTACAGCCTGGCTTCTGGTTAACCCTGTAGTGCACGTGGGTCTGCAGCTCCTCTGCAGCTCTGTACGAGCAGTGCAAGGCCGGAGGCAGCTCTGGAGATGGGGAATCAGCCTGTGAAAACTTCCTGCTTATGGGCAGTGAGGAGGCAGGAAATGCCAGCTGGGGTTTTCCCAAGGTAAGGTATTTGCCCAGCTGTCTGGTCACGATATTCTTTCTTATACAAACAAGGTTGTAAAGTGTCTCCCACTAAAAGCTGCCTAAAGAACTGAATAAGGAATGGACATTTGTGCACACACAGAGATTTGTACAACAAACCCTTTCCCAGAGACAATAAAACTTGTAAAGATTTATTTGTGTTTTCTCTCACCATCGCTAGCATACACGGTGAGTGTGACATTTCAGAGTTCCTTTGAGTGAAAGCCTCTACCTTAGTTATTAAAAATATTTCATTAATTTCATACTGTTGTAATGTCTAGGTCTTCAGCAGCCTGTGCAATTGCTCCCCACCTGTTGGGAGGAATATTGGGACATCTGTGTTCTCATATGCACTGTGCCAGTTCCCAACAAATCTCACTGCATCCACATGAGGAGATGAGAACTGATTCAATGAGGGTTCTGGGTTATTCACTAACAGGATGGATGTTTGTCTGACAGTGAGCAGCTTGCAATAGCCATAGACCATGAGTCAGAACTTAGCAAACATTTTTATAGGCAGGAAACCTTCCAAATGAGAGCAGTTCCATTAAACTCAGAGCAAACACTTATGGAAGATAATTTCTTTATAATATTTTTATTTGCTGTGGCCATTTCCAAGAGAAGTTTAAGACAAAACATTGAAATAATTTGATTCAGGTGTTACTGGGTCAAAATTTCTCCCATGGTCCCCAAGATTTCCCAAAACCTTTAAGATCTAGCTTGTGCACTTCAGTGGGTCCATGGGATTTGCTGTGTCAGTAACATGTCTGGGATTTCCATGTGCTCTGGACAGGTATTGGACAAACAGAGATTTCAACTCTTTGTCTCCAGCTCACTGATTTCCATAAGGCATTTTTTAGTTGAAAAACAACAACAACAACAACAACAACAAAAGAATCATATCTGAAAATTTAATTGGGGGGGTCAATTGTGTAAAAGAGAGTAACTTCTTGTCTCTGCCCTTCTCAGGGACATCAACCACAACCCCTCTGGAAAACACACACTCTTGATTGGCTTCGTTAGGACCAGTGAAGCCATCTGCTCTGTGATTCAGCTTCAGATTGGTCTCAGGTGCTGCCCCAGCCTTCTTCAATTAAGGAGGGAGGAAACCAGCTCACACCTCAGTGCTTTTAAAGGCACCTGTAACCACCTAAAAGCTGTGATCCATGAAGTACCAGCAGAGAGGAGGGTGCCTAGGAGAGCAGAGGACTGCTGTATTACATCTTTGGTGAGTAGCTCCTGTTTATTTTGGGAAGCTTTTCTGATAAGTGGTGCTTTGTTGGTACTTTTCTTCCTCTTGGTGTCAGTGGGGGAACTACCTGCTCCCTATTGGGCTCTGTGCCCTCATCTGTGCTGAGGGAAGGCTAAAAGAGTAAAAGAAGGATTGTTTTCAGCTCAGGGTAGTGCCTGTGCTGGGTTAGTTTGGGGACAGCAGCAGTCACCATGCAGCTGAGCATTTGTGAGCTGTTACTGTGTGAGCACTGGTGCTGCTGGAGGGCCCTGCCTCTCTGGGGTTTGTGTGTGCCCCTGAGTCTGCAGGGAGAGCAGCAACAGTGGCTGAACTGAGAAGTGAGGGGCTTTTGGTCAGTGTGCTGAGGTGTTAATTGTATCTGACTCCTACCAGCCCTCGACTGTGGCAGCAGTGAGAAGCTTGTGGTGTTAAAGGCTTCAGTGGGGTTAGAGCCCTGTGCTCAGCCCTGGGCTGCTCTAGGGGCTGGATACACTGTGCCAGGTAGGGTGGTGACACATGGGTGACTTAAACCTTGAGCTGAAACCCTCTGGAGTATCAAAGGGGGAAAAACTGCACAGCTGTGGCTCCAGTTTAATGTAAGTACAGGGGCTGCAGCAACAGCATGGAAAATGGGGTGGCTGAAACCCCTTGTTTTCCGCTGAAGCTGCAAAGTTAGAGGGCTGGACAGCTTACTTCTTCTCCCCACAACTCAAAGGGGACAGGAAAGAGGGACATGGATTGGTACTCTCTGGTAGCAATCCCAAAGAGTGTTTTAACAGTGCCAGTTTAGGATCCTTTTCCCTACTTCCATGCTATTTTATTTCTTGAACTCATTTTGCTGTGATTTGACATTTTCATTGGACAGCAGCCCTCCTGCAGAGAACAAAATCAGTGTTTAATGTGTGCCCTAATGAAATAACTCAGTGCCTCACTCTGGATGTTCCTTCCCTATAACCCATTGGTCATGGCTAGGATGAAAACTATGTTTTCCCTCTGCTTCTGTTGTCCCCAGTAATAAACCATAGAAGATGTATTACCAGATCAAATGATGACCTGCTGTGAAACTTCAGACCCTGGCTATTGATTTGTGTGTGCTGCCTGCCTGTGTTAACAAGGCCAGGACAGAGAGAGTGATGTGCTCAGTCCCCCCTGATGCTGCTGGGTGCAGTTTGCCCCTGGCAAATTAGACCAAAGTAGCTCCAGAGAATGGATATTTTCAGACTGGAGAGCCAGGGATTGGGAAGGGGATTTCTGTGCCACTCTGGGCTCTCATGCTGTTGGGGCAGATGTTTGGTGAAGCCATTCTGACTGTCACTACCTTCTTGTCCTTCCTGTGGGTAGGAATGAGCCATGACCTGATGCCAGGGCCATGTTTTTACTGTCTCCCTGTGTCTCACAATGCTCTAAAGAACTGGGATCAGGTCTCATGTCCATAGTGTGTGCCTAGTGCTACAAGGCAATGCAGGAATTCCTCCTTCCACTCCCTTTTGGCCTCCCTGCCTTCCTAGCACCAAAGCCTGCAGGCCTGCTGAACTTAACCTGCTGTCTTCAGTGTGAGAAAGTCCTTTTAGATTTCTTTATGGGAGCCCTCATAGTGCTTTTGACTTGTCAGGAATAATTAAGAAAAATGAGAATGTGAGACTTGGCAAAAGAGATAAATCAGTGTAATGGGAAGTACCTAATTTGAGGGAAAAGCAGAGACCTTTGCCCAAGTTATTCTTATGCTGTAGCTCTTGAGCATCAATATTTCTTTCCTCTCAAGAAGTTGTGCTTCCCTGAGGACAGAGACAGGAAGGCAGGATCCTCCTGGGGCTGGTTGGTAACTGATCTGGTGTCTGCTTTCTGGGCACTTGAGATGGAGGAGATAGGAAATATATTTCCTATGTTAAATCTAGGCCTGAACAACTTCTCTGCTGGGTGGTTCCTTCCTATTACCCCCTGGGAGATTTGCTTGCTCCCCAAGACTGAGTCTTCAGCCCTTAAAGAGGTGATCCTGATGGAGCAGAGAGCAGATCCTGTGCTTGCTTGCCCTACTTGTGGAGCTGACACCTAACAGTGCCAGCATAATCAGCTGTGTTTCACACCAGCAAAAGTGACCCCATTTTCCATCCTGAGCAATGAAGTCTGGAGGAAGAATGGGGTAACACAAGTTTACTTCTGTTCTGCATAGCACTCTGTTAGCCTGTTCCACAACAGCCCTGCTGCCCCTGGACCAGGAAAACCCTGGATCTGTTCCTCTGAAGACATGCTGCCCTCAGAGTTATCCCTTGGTGTGGTTGGCCTCCTGACATGAGAGCCAAGAGTTCTCCTCCACGTGTCCAACTTCCATTGGTGTCAGGGGCTCTTGAGAGGGCACTGAGGAGGTGTAAAGCATCACATTTATTTTGCTTAGCTTTTTTTCTCTCCCTCCCTCAGAGAATTAGGTTTTGGCAGTGTAAATTTGTTGCAGTAGGCTCTTTTAAAGCATGTGGTGCTCTGTCCTTACACCAGGTATAATAGCAAAGGGAAAGCTGGGCCAGCAAGAGAGGACTTATTTCTGCTTGCAAGGTGGATGTGGCAATAGAGAATATTGACAAAGATTTTATCTGAGCAATTGTCCAAGTCTTGTTCAAACAGATCTGTCCATCTCTGCAGCACCAGGCAGCTCACTTTGTGTTGTCTGGGGAGGGGCTTTAATGACTCACAGAGCAAAATAAGACTGGGATGGTCTTGAGTTACACATCTCTGAAAAGGGTTTTGCTTTTTGCTGTTCAGATTCCTAGAGACTCAGTATTTAAAAGCTATGTGAAAGCTTATGTGCCTTGAGCACATAAGGATACGCAGTAAAAGGTGAAAAGAAGGTAGGATTACTGCTTCTGGGGGAAAAAACCCATTATTTTAACGCTTTCTGGGAGAGCATCTCAGCTGGGTGAGTAACTGCAAACTGAAAAAAAGGCAGCATGAATTGAGATACAAGTTCAGACCTTGCTGCTGGATGGACTAGAGGAGGTCCCAGTTGCATGCACCACCACACTGATGTACCATTTCTGACTGGGGTGGCTTTTATGGAGCTCTGGCTACTTGCAGGGCCCTGGTTGAGAGGTCCCCTTAGGTGTAAAGAGGACTAGGGAGCAAAAAGCTGCTGCCTTGAATCATGCAACATCACCTTTTTACCATCAGCACAAAATTCTTCCTTTCTCTCACCTCTTATTTTGGCAAAGGTTTAATTTTTTTCAAAAGGAGCTGGGCATTAATTCTGTACTCCAGTGGCTGCTAGTGCCGAAATGCTTTACCTGGTCCTTAGTGCCTAAATCCAGTACAGATGTCTCTGTGCCTTAGCTCTGCCTACATCCTTTTCTCAGACTGGCCTGACTGCTTATTTTGTTCTCCTTCCTTTAACAATTGCCCACCCATCCGAGCTGTAATCTTTTGTCTTACTGCAAAGGTGTGGAGAGAGATAAAACAAAAGCACTCTAGTGAGACACAGGAAAACCTGGCTGTGAGCAGGGGTTTGTTCTGTGTTTGCAGTGTATCTATCAGCCATGCTTGGCAGACCAAGAAAATCAGTCCCTGGCCTGTATAAATATGAATGATGCAAAAGGAGGATTAGATGCAATAAAACACCCTGATTGTTTCTCCTGCCTTGTTTACTTGGTTTTGTTGCTATTAATAAGTATCTTGTGTGGAGGACTGAAGTGTTGCTATTGCTCTACAAAAGTACATAAACAAGCTTAAATTAAAATAAGGGCTGTTTATCCTAAATTCTAATTTGCTTTGGCTAAAGGCACATATTTATGATGTGGTGACAGTGTGGGTATGCATTGGTTATGATATCCAGACATGAAAACAGACATTGGCAGAAGTTTAGGATGTGAATTGATGCTGCATCTAACCCTGGATCTGAACCCTGCTACAGAAAAGTGCAGCCATCACCTTTCCCTACCAGCTCTCAGCATCACCCTCCCACTGCTTCTCTTTCATCCACTCAGGGCAAATTAGATCAAGAAAATGATCTCCTGGAAGACTTCTTTCGTTTTTTTCTTCCTCCTCCTGTCAGATCAGCTCGCTGAACTGATTCTGACTCAGGGGCTGCATGCCCTGCAATGCTGAAGAGCCTTTAGAGGAACAGCTCTGCCTCACACAGCCTGATGCCCTGCTGCAGGGAGGAATGTGTGCTGACAGTCATGGAATACCCTGAGCTGGAGCAGGATGCTCACAAATAAGCACCAGCCACGGCAGGAGCAGGTTGGCTTCTCTGTGGTGAGGCTTGGATCAGGGTGCAGTGATGTGCTTGGAGGAAAGCACGGATTCCCCTTGCTCTCAGCATTTGCCACTCACTTTCCCCCAGGGAATCTGATGTCCCAAGCATGGGCATTATTAGTATGTAATCCCTTGCTGGAATTGGTGCATCTCCTCGGGAGCCTCATTTCGCAGGGGGGTGGAATCCATGAAGGAATGCACGGGTTCAGTAACCCCCGGAGCTGGGGGAGTGGGAGCCATCAGTGTGATGGAGAGGGAAAAGCAGGGCAAGGTGGCTGCGAAATTATCCCTGGCCACAAGAGGGTGGCCTAAGGTGGCACTTATTCTGACAGGTATCAGATTTCGAGGTTAAAGAAGGCTCTGTTTATATGCATTTTTCTAATTCCAGCCAGAAGCACAAATGCTGGGATATAAGAAAAAGAGATTTCGCTATGATTTTCCGGCTGTAGCTTGCAGATCAAAGGAGTTCAGATAGCTTACTTGGGCGAGTTTTGCATAAGCTTTCAAACTTCCTTGGTGCTTATCAGCATGATGTTAACTCCAGCAGGAATGAAGGATGCTCAAAATCCTAAACAGTTGTTGAGTTGTTCTTAACCTCCAGCTGAGTAACAGTGCCTAAGAAGCTGCATTTGTGATATGCAGAGCTCCAGAAAGTGGGATGGTTTTTTACTTCCACATTGGGAAAAGAGGAACCATAATAGAGTAGTTTACTTTCTCTTCTTTGTCTCCAAGGAATTAAACTTCCTCAAAACACTTCTGTCTTCTCCTCTGCCTGTATTTGGCTATTATCTTTGTTACCTTACTTCTCAGGCCTCATGAGATAAATCACCTTCACATGGCAAAGCAATGAGTTTTTGTACACTTCTCCCAGCTGGTAAGGCATAACTGCAATTAGAGATGACTTGTTTTTGTGCTAGGGGCTGAGAAAAACCCTTTTAATGGGTATTCTCTCCAAGATAACTGATGTCAATCACATCATTACAGTGAGCTTTGCTACCTGTTCCACAGCATCAAGCTGCAAAGAACATCCTATTGTCCCAAGGGTTTTTGTGATGGATTGGTTGAGTCAAAATGAGGGGAGGGAGGTGCTGCATTTTGTGTTGAAGTGGTACTTTTTAGTTTATATTTATCCTGGGTTCCTTTCTTATGATGAACAGTTATTAGAGCTGATGGGAAAATCCGCAGAGCCGCAGTTTAGCAGCAGGCAGCCTGGAGGTGAGGTGGCTTTGCAGAGAAGGGAGCTCTAGGTGCCTGGAATCCTTGCTTCAAAGGGGCTACAACAGGCAGCCAAGATGTGGTGTGGGATGTCTAAGGGTGCCTCAGGTGGGAGGCAACAGCCCTGGGGGGGAAATGGGGTTAGGTGGGCATTGAACTGAGCCATCGGTAAAAGACAAATGGGAAGTGCTGGTGGTTGGGAAGGAAGATGTGAAGAGACAGTAACAGGTTCAAAAAGAGTTCAAATATGAGCTTTTAGGGGTTCATAGGAGGATTCAAGTTCAGGTCAAGCAGCTTCACCCTACAAAGCTTCTGAGGCTGATTATGCTCACAATAGTACTTGGCTGCTTCACAAAGCATCCAAGGCAGATGTTCAGGCCCAGGAACACAGATTTTTCCTGCAGGGGGTTAATTTACCTTCTTATTGCTTTATTTTTTCCTTTGCTAGAAAGGTGTTTTGATTTGCAAAGCAGAAAAGCCATCACCTGCTATTGAAGGGGACAGTCCTAGGGAGTGGAGACTTCACAAAACTGCTCCCCACAAGCAGCTGCAGCCTGCCTGGGATTTCCATGCCTGTCTGGAGATCAGTGGAGTACTGATGAAAAGAAGCTAAAGAGAACCTGGGTAGCCATTGTATCAGGGAGTTGAGCATCGATGACTAAAGCAGAATGGGTTCTGTTTCTAATTTCCCCCTTCAGTGCTTAATGATTACTAATGGAGAGGTATTCCCTTGGAGCCTGGGCTGGGAGCACCTTCCCTGCAGCTTCCTGGGTTTTTTCTGTTTGAGTTGAGCTCTGTGCTACATCAGCTGCAGCCAAGCTTTGCAAGCTAAACACTCTCATTAGCGTGGGTAATGTTGATGAGGCAGATGCCTCAGCTTTTCTTTGCTGGTGGGTTTCACCTCTGGAAAACTGAAAGAGGGGTGGTACTGAACTTGCATCCACATCTTGCCAGCCCTGTCTCACACCTTGGGGAGGGATGCAGCAGCCATGTGAAGGGTGTTCATCTTCACCCTCCTTACTGCCCACCCCGTGCAGGCTGCAGGACTGACCTCAAGGGAAGTCAGAAGAGGGGTGAGGAGCTTATCCTTCTCTTGCAAATGGACACCACTCCTGTCCTCCATTGCAGTGACAGCTCTGCACAGGTAAATGGACTCCTGGGACCCCTGGAATGGTGCTTTAGGTTCACTCTTGTAGGCTCTTTGTAGCCTCTGTTATAGGGGTGGGTTCTATTTTTAGGAGGAAAGTGAGACAGTGGCATAAGGAAGAACAAAAAGAAAGAATTACCAAAATAAAACACCTTGCAGTTTTGCTTTTTTGTCTGGGTGTCATCCATCACTGCTGCTGTTCTTGTATTCAAATGTGTGTTCATGCCCTACACTTCTATTTCAATGAAACAAATTCAAACCAAATTTAAGTGTGGTGATTGCTCTACATTTCATTTGTTTCCATGTGCTTGTATCAACTGCAAATTCATGTTGGGACAAGTCAAGTTTTTACTCAAATGATTATTAAATACCTACCTCTGTGCTGCAAATGCTAGGTTTTTTCAGGCATCTTTTTAGAAGTATTGCCATTATCTCATTAATTTTATTCAAATTCCACATAATTACTTTTCCTATCCTATTCGTGAACATATAACAGCAAGAAAAAAATCGTGATACAACAAAAATATGCCAGTGCCCAGCTGTCTCTACTTCTCCAGCACAAAAGTTCCTACCTCTTTTAAGTAAAGCTTCTGTTTGTCTGTAAGTGAACCTGCTACAGGACTGCAATAATGGACTCTTTCAAGGGAAAACAATAAACACGGTATCAGCTGACAGATGCTGTCCTTCCTGACTGCAGTGTTATATCCATTATTCAATAAGATGGACATGATGTTCAGGAGAGCAGGAGCGATGAGGTGTAACTGTATCTTCCTGCACCAGGAGGAGCCTCCAGAGAGATTAATGGAGGAGGAAGGAGGGGAAGATTTTTCCTTTGGGTTTCTGGCATCTTGTGACTGCAGCTTTTGGTCTGCAGGCAGGGCTCTGGAGGAGTCCTACTGGATGAACACTGAGATGCACAAAGCTGCTAGTAAGTTGGGATTTTTTCACCACTTCGGCAGCAAGTGTGTTTTCTTTCTTAGTACTGTTTTTTCAAAATTTTTCTGCCAAAGTGAGGTCAAGTCATGTCCAGCTTGGGTGTTTTTGATACTATTGATGAGCAAGAGGCATGGGGATAAATGTGTTGTTACTTAGAGTTGAAGAAATAACCTTGGAGCAGCTCCATGCTGGAGGTACAGACTGAGGAGATGGATCAGCAAGTGTGACTCACACAAACATCAGCTGTTCTGGTACAGTGGGGTTTCCTTAGTGCTTGGAAAAAACGGATTTTGGAAGCTAGCATGCATATGAAATGAGAATGTGTGTTCTGAAGTTGGTCTTAATAGTTAATGAGTGGTGCAGGGACAATTAGAATGACAGGCAGAGTCTTTTTAACAAAAGAATGTGCACATCTTGGCTGTGCTGTTTTCAGCTAGCTGAAATTTAGGAGGTTTCTAGGTTCTGAGGATGTAGAGCTAAGTCTCATCTCTAGGAATTGATCTGATACCAGTGGTTTTTTCTAAGCAGTCTTCCAAAGTAGCTGCTAATAAATTCTGTGAACAGGTGTAAAGTAGCTCTTAGATGTGAAAGATGATGATGCTCACGTGAGAAACCAAACATAGCAGGTAGTCCATATGTCTAGACTGGAACAAGAAATATAGATACCAAACCCCTTGGTTCATGCAGGTCAGATCTATTTCAGAAGCAGGCTTTGTGCCTGGCTGCTGGGATATAAAGCTGATCTGGCTCCCTGCCAGCAGAAAACAATCCCCAACCACCCCTGGCTTCCTTATCACAAGGCAACATACTCCAGGCATGCTGACTTCCTCTGATCTGGCCGTAGGTGCTCAACTGTCAGCAATTAGGCTGCCTCAATCTCATTTCTTGGGTATTACAGTTCTAAGGAAAGGGCCAGTGCCTGATTCTTAAGAGGGCAAGGGGTTAACATGCTTAATAAAAATACTCTGATACTATAAAAAGCTGTATCCTTATCTCTGAAAGCAACATATTCTATTACCCTGGAAATGACTGATTGGCCCTAATGAAGCTCCATGGGGAGAACATACAGCAATATGGCTGGCTCTGGTTACCTTAGCAACTCTCTCCTTGAGAATTCAGAGGCTCAATTTATATAAAATTGGAGATCTAAAAACACCTGACAGTATTCCAACAGAGGAAAATATTACCCACTGAAATTAACCTTGATTAAGAAGGATGATGTTGCTGTAATTGACACTGTGTGCTCCTCCAGCAGAGGGGCTTTGAATGCTTATTGTTGTTGTGAGACAGGGAAAGCAACAGGCTGCTCTGAAGGGGCATCCAGGGGAAATCAGTGGGGAAGTCGTGGAGTGAAAATCAGTGAGATGGGGAATAACTGGCTCCAAGTTATGTGGAAGTGTCCAGCTGTGAGTGCTTTTAGTGCTTGCAGTCTTCTATCACTGTTTGTATGCAATAATTTAAGTCGGAAAAGACCCTTAAGATCAAGTTCAACTGTGAACTTCCTATGACTTCTAGGATTGTTCTTCAGGTTAGAAATGCTCCAGCTCTCAGGCAAGGTCTACTGCTCTGCCTTGTGAAGCACGTGCTTGGGTGTCCACCTAGAGCAGAAGTGAAGTTTTTCAGTAGTAAATGCATTATTATATGCAAGTGAAATCAATACACATGTGACTGTTTGCATTATCAGGGTGCCTGGTCTTATTTGTATTTCCTTGGATGTCAGTGCAGATAAAAATCTTTTACATCAGCCCCAATAATGCTGGATAACCCCTGAGAGAGGGTTCAGAGAATAATGCTTTTAATTCTTCTGTCTTTACCTTTCAAGCATGAGCAGTTTGTGATCATTTCAATGGTGCTGCTTATTGTCTTTAATAATTTTAATGACAGTCTGGACTGACTTAGCTTTTAAGGACTGAAGTGGAGGCTGTCTGGGGACTCAGTGGGGAAAGGTAAAGTGGCAGGAGAAACCCTGAGCTCCCATAGGTGAAGCTCAAAGAGATGCCCCTGGCTGGGATCAGGGATGGATCCCACACTCTGGGCTGTGAAAGCTGTGGTTAATTTTACTTGTGGAATTTGTTGCTGGGGGAGGTCAGCAGGCCAAATATTCTGGTTGGATTTTAAATAGGGCTGGATAATTTCATGATGTCTAACAACATTTGCAGCTCTGCAAGGCAAGCTAACGAGGTTAATCAAATCTTATGCTTCAGGGAGCTGCCTTGCCATGCAGGCCTGCTTCTGTGTAAACACTGCAAGATGGTGCATCATGGGTGTTTGACCAAAAATATCAAGAGTCTGCATCAGTGAGCCAGTTTTGTCCTAAGCTAGAATGATCAAGGATTTGATCTGAGATGGAAAAATGGAATAACCCTCATTACTTCTCAGCTTATTGCTCTCTGAAATGCAGCTGCGCTGGCCTATTATAAGAAATCAGAGCACATGTGCAGCCACAAAACCTTGAGGAATTAGCAGTTCCACTCCATTGCTGATGAGTGAGGATCTTGGTGACTGTAGTCCCTGTACTACTTAATGCTGATGCTCTTAGGGCAGTGCTTTCCTGCTGTAGTGCAGCTTCTGCTGGGTCAGGAGCTCAGTAACAGATCAGGAAATGGGGCTAAAACTGAAAGGCTTGCACAGGTGAGGCAGAGCGTGGCTCCACAGTCTGTCCATTTCCTCCTCCTTCACCTAGTGAGACCAGAATAATTTCATTTAAATGGCTTCTCTGTGAGTCTTGCCAGTGATCCTAGCAGGCTCAGCTGGTAGGGACTTTGGGGGTGTCACAGAGCTTAGGACACAAAGTGGAGCAGATCCTCTGCTATATTCATGTGGAGCATCATTTTGGTGAGCACCCAAGTTGTTTCTGATTTACTGATGAAATGGATGGAAGATCTCAGCCTTTTATTCCTATTTTGATCATTCACAAAGGTGTTATACTGGTATAAATCTGTTGACTCGTTTCGGATTTATACTCTGAAAATTGGTGGCAGGGTTTGGCTGGCTGCTTTTGTTTTTCCTGCTACTTGGCTCTTGGATGTGCTGCTTGTAATTGAGAGCTGAAAGCAAATGGAGTGAGCTTGGCCACCAAACAGCTTCACTTTCTGGTCTCTTTATTTGCACAATGTTTTCACTGTCTTGAAAGGAATCTGGAGGGGAAATGTTCCTGGCTTGGTTGTGGCATTAATCCAGGCTGAGCCAGGTGGGCTCCAGCTAAGTTTGGCTCTTCAGCTGTATCTAACAGGTCCAGAGCCATGGGAGAGAGCAGAGCTGGAAGGCAGAACACATCTCTACATATTTACTGGATGGTGTCCTTCCTGTGCCCTTGCTGCTTGAACTCTCTTCAGTTACACTGAGCATCAGGCTGGAGTGTGTTAGTGAAGGTTGAAAAAAGCTCAGGGTTTCCATGGACTTTCCAATATCCTGACTGAAATATTTAAAGGCCTGAAAACGTGAGGCAAAATCTTCTGGACTTCCCTAAATTGTCATTTCCTTAAAACTCCCAACAAGCCAATATGTTTATAATTATAACATGTTTAAAGGGGGAACAAAAAGGAATTTAAAAAACACTTCCCACATATAGGGGAAGTCCAAGTTTCTCTGAACCAAAACAAAAAGGATTTCAGTTTTTGGGCTGCAGATGTTTTCAGTATCACAATGATTAGTTCTTCACATATTCAATTCTTGTTTAAACATAAACTAATAGATGCAATGTATCTTCAATTCATGGAAATAGAATTTGATTGTAGCTTCCTTTTTTGTTTTACAAATAATTGCATGATGATCTGGCAACAAAATTTTTTTGGGGAATTAATTATGGAAAGAACATTCAATAAGAACTCCCCTCTGCATACTTATGCCATTCCTGCGAGCTTCTGGAGACAGCACATGCTGCTGACCTCTGCTAAACTCAAGTCAACAGAGAAATACAATAACCCCCATAAAATTACATTTTCATTGTGTGTGTATATATATAAATGTACATACACTTATATGTAGTACATAATTGTTGTGCAGGATTGGACTGCAGTGTCCTTTTAAATTTATGCTGTCTCCAATGCTGGTTCTCAAGTGCTTCCATCCCAGAACTCTCATCTCAGCAGAGTATTGTCTGACAGTCAAGAGTTTCCAATACTGTTTTGCCACTTCAAAATACTCCTGAGAATATTATTATTGAATGAAATAAATTACGAAGGTCTCTGATATATTAAAGGGAGGAAAATGACCAATCCCTAATTAGAGGTTAACTGATGATTAACCCACCTGATAAGAGGTGTTGCCAGTCAGGACTGACAGAGGAAGGTGATGGCTTGAACCTGTGTGACATCTTATGGCATTGCAGTGGGTGATGGCCTTCTGTCAACACTTCAGCTCAGAGCCAGAAGTCTGTCACAGGAATTTAGAGGGAAACTTCCTGCTTGTCTTGGAGCCAAACATGCTATCCTCAGGCTTGGCCTGCCTGGCCCAGAATGGATTTAAGGACAGGCACACTGAATGGTATTAAGTTGTTATGGTTGTTTTCCTTTTATGTAAATTATGATGCTGCTTCCTACAGAAAGGAAGGAAGCTGGTCCCTGCTGGGAAGTGATTCTGCAGCCTCCTGTTGTGAGGGTCTGAAGTGCCTCAGCCAGGCGGTGCCAGGAGCTAATCTATACTTTGCAAAGATGGGTAGTTTGAAAAAGAAAATGCTCTGGAGAAGCAGACATCTCAGGATTGAATCCTATATCCCTATGACATACTTCCCTTGCCCTGTCCTATCTAACCAGGTGATGGAAGCAGGGGGGTTATAAAGTCCCAGGAAGATCATCAGCAACATAACCATCAGCTCTGTTTTCTGTTAAATAAAAACTGGTTACAGGGTGCTGATAACCCCCCACCCGACCTCTTGCTACCCTTGATGCTTTTGAGTGATATTTTTAATCACATTTGACAGTGAGATGCCCAGCTGTATGGCTCAAAAAACACAAACCTTATCAGACAATCCAGAAACTCATCAAGATCTTTCCGTTTGCAAAGCAGGTTTTGAGATGTTTCATTCTGCCACTGGCCACACATGTGGTGCCTGTCTGTCACCTTCCAGCACAGGCTTGTCACTCAGTAGAGGGTGTGGAGGAGCAACCTGAACATAATAAGAAACCCTGGATAAAAGGAAATTGAAAATGAAAGTCCCTGGCCTTTGGAATTAAAGGATGAAGCAATCACTGGTTAGCTCATTCCCCCTAGGGAAGTCCTCAAGCCTCTTGCAGCCTGTGCTGTAAAGAAGCTTACAGTAAAATATGCATTTCATTTTATTCTGTTGCGAGGGAGAAGGGCAAATGAAATGACCAGGGGAGAGGTGGAAGGAGAGCGGAGCAGAGTCGGCGCTTTCCATTATGTTTCATTTGTCAAGCCAGTTAGTCTTGCTGCAGGCACAGTCTCAGGTTCTCTGCCTTTTTTCCTCTGGACATCTGCTGCCCTTTTGCAGTGATTTCTCTCTTTGCCCCATTCCTCCTTTCTGGGAGGGCAGAAAAGACTGTTTGGGCTGTCCTCTTGTGCTCAGAGGCAAGCTTAGTGCTGCCTCTGAACTTGCCTGAGCTCAGAGGCAAACCCTGCCCCTGTTTGTGGTTTGAGATCCTTGCTGCTTCAGTGGGGAACCTAAAGATTTCTCTTTTAGGGGGTTCTTGGCCAGCATCTAGGAAATATCCCTCCAGTTCAGTTTGGAATTGGATTTGTCACAGCATATCTCCAAAGTACTGGGTACATCTCACAAACTGGTTCAAGCATGCTCCTCCTTTCTTAAATAACTGTATGATGTTTCTACACAATGGAGTCTGAGACATAATTGAGCTAAACCTCTTCCTTTCTCACTAACAGCAGCATTTTCCCCTCACATGCTGCCCTCTGCTCACAGCATGCAGGCTCTGGTCAGATTCTGTATCCGTGAGTTCCTGCATATCCCATCTGAAGCCACAGGCTCTGCAATCCATTCCCCAGCTGAACTTCATGCAGGTTCAGCCCTCAGCAGTGCTGAACTGCTGTGCTGCTGGGACAACTTAGAAGCTGTTGCTTACACAAAAGCTGGCAATTAGCAAATTTTGGTAGGGACATGAAGTAACTCTTGTACCTGTGCTCAACTCCCCGCAGGGGCCAGTTTACAGTCCAATTAAACAATTACAAGTCATTAAACTTGAATCTTTGGAATCCTCTGGGCTCTCTAAATTGCTATTTACATAATTCTACAGCTAAAAATAATGAAGATAAAGTAATCAGGTGGCAGTAGAACATCTTTTCAAGTATATGAAAAGTTAATTGCCTTCACTTTATTCCCAAGTGTGCTAACACTGTCTTGTTTGATAGTGACAAATATAATTTGGGGGGTATTTTACCCACCTGACACTTTGAAAGGACATAGGCTGTGCTTAGTTGTGGCATTACCACCTTGGAGAAAACATTATTACTCCACACCATCACCCTGCGGTGTTTATTAGGCAAATATGAGATTGCTGAAAGATGTAACTTCCGAATTAGGCTGTGCTAGACTTGACAGGATAAGGAAAAGCTGGAGTGAACTTTCCAGGTTTAAAGACTGCTAAAAAGGAGTTTTGCTTTTCATTTTTTCTTTCCTATTTTGAGGCTGTCCTGTGCAGGGGTAGGAGTTGTACTTTGATCCTTGTGGGTCCCTTCCAACTCAGGATATTCTGGGTTCACATCACCATTCAGTTCAGAAAAAGCCCTTTGTGCTTATGTGGATAGCAGACTTTGTACAGCTTAATTTGGAACGCTCTTGGTGATGTTCTTCCCTGCCCTCAAACTTTGGGTAAACCCTGCTAGGCTTACCATGCTTTCACCTATACACTTCACTTCAGTTGAAATACAAGGCTGGAAATAAAAAGGATGACATTTATCTTAAAGGCCACACTTGACTGCAATTGGAGCTTCCCAAGTGCTCAGTGCTTTGGAAAATACATTCTTCAGCTGACAACTTGATGGCTTATCCCATAGAGGACATCTTAAATGCTTTATGAAACAGAATGGCTTAAGCATCTCATTAAATGCCTTGCTGAATACAGAGTTAAATAGCAATTATTTTGCATGACTCAGTTTCTCTACCCACCCAGAAGGAAGTTTCTGAGCGCTCTGTACAGCGTTACAAGGAGATATGGTATAAGTGAGCTGTTGTACAGATACAAATCCTACACTCAGCATTAGATTTGCCTTGATGTGGAAAGCTCAGATAATCGTTCCTTGCAATCAATGTTCGTGTTTCTTCAGCATGACACTGGTACAACTGCAAAACATAAGTGAGTGTTTGGAAAAGAAATTGCTGTAAACTGGAAAAATAAATGCTTTTTACCCCAAATGCTTCTTCTCCAAAGCTCCAAATACCTTTCATCAAATTTTATGACAATGAAACTAAATTAGTTCTAAATAAGAGAGCTGGGGACTGGCACCTCAGCTGTGAGAATGGTATGTTTGTTCTCTTTTGTGATGTGTTTCTAGGAAGGAAAAAAAAAAAGGCATTAGAAAAGTGATGTGAAAGGGAAAAAACCCACTGTTTGCTTGTTCAGTACCTCAGCAATATTATGATGACTTATCTTTGTACTAAAGCTTTTCTAACCCCCTGGAGTTGTTCTTGGAGGCCATGAGATGTTCTGGCTCTATGCTTCAGTTCCACAGCAAGGAGAAGGGATCTACTGCAGGGAACAGAGCCAAAAGCCCCAGTTTTGAGGAAGAAGGAATCCTCTTCTCCTGATACAGATCTAGGGAAGGACTGACAGATGCATTGCTATGTCCATATTTCCCTGATTTCACAGTAAACTATAACCCTTGATGCTAAAAAATTAATTTCAGTTGATTGCAGCCCTGGTCTTAAAGGGTTTTGTTCCTTTAATGTGTGTGTTAACTGACTGTTCACAGCATCCAAACTCTCCAAGGCAGGAGGGAAAAAGGGCCAAAGACCCTTCCTAAGTTGTTCTTAAAACTGGTATCCAGTCTGGGGTGTGCAGGAAAGGCATGTGGTACAGGACTGGATCTGACTCTTAATTTCCAACTCCTTTTGTACCAAGGGACACAAAAAGAGGCAGAGATGTTATGTTAAAGAAAAGTGAGAGCGGCAGAGGCGGCCTCTGGAGATTCAGCTCTGCACAATGTCTGCTCCCATCAAAGTCACACCCCGTGTAGGTGCCCCTGGAGCACTGAGCATCCCAGGAGCTGCTCGGCAGCACAGGGACCTGTGGGCATCTGTCAAGTGCCCACACCTCGATGCTGCTGGAAAGGGATTCCTGCAGGGGAAGTGCAGTGGCTGCATACAGCCCTGCTGACAGACAGATGGCACCTTCAAGAGGCACAAACACCTGAATTTGGTGATGCTTCTGTCCTGAGCTAACCTCTGCTCCTCCTCAACAAGTGACAAACTGCTGCAATTAGAAGCATGTTATCACTCCAAAGTGACCTTGACCTGTCACAGGCTGTGAGATACCGTATAAATCAAAAGGCACAGTAATTACCAGCATTAGGGAAGTGATTTGGGATTGTTTTGGGTAACAGCATCGCTGCAGATTCTCCCAGGGATTTCTCGAGTTCAGGAAAGTAAGACTTAAGGTTCTCTCTGGTGTCCTTTGCTAAGCCTTTTATTGAATCTTTTGGGCACACTTTATGATGATCCAGCTCTTCTCAGAGCTTGTAATGACTGTTGCTGGCTGGGAATGGCATTTTTAGCTTGAACAATGTGATATTTTATTTACAGCATCCTTGTGCTTGGCTATGATCTCGAGTAGAGGGACACATAAGCAGCAAGCTGGAGTAAGGTATGACTTGAAAAATGTGAGGTTTTCCTGATTTCTGTACCTTTTCAGGAAGTATTGCTTACCTGACTTTAATTTTGCTATTCCTACACACACTGGACTCTGCCAACTTGATTTTGTCCTTTAAAGGATAAAATTTTGCCATTTGGTGGAGTTGAGAAGCCCATGAGAACAGAGATAAAATGAGAAAAGGACAACAATTGCTGGGCAAAAACGGCAACAGCGCTTCTTGCTTGGTCCCACACTTCCAGGTGAATTAGAGCCCTGGAGACAGTATATTACCTGTCTTTTTAACTTAGGGGGAATTCAACCTGCCTGTGGAAATTCATGTTTTCTCAGTCTCAGAGATGTAAATGCTGGGGATTCCCTGTGCAGAGAGGAGTCAGCCACGGCCCCCAGCTGCTGCTCCTTCAGAGCAGCTCCAGCTCCCCTGTGCTGTGCCTTCTGGCCTGACTAGGAGGATGAATTGACACCAGAAGTAATAAATACAGAAAAGAGTGAGTTGTCTGGAAGAGAAATGGGAAACCCCTGTAATCCCTAAAACCCTGCATGCCTCCTGAAATGCTATTCTTGTTTTCATCTGAGCTCCAAGACACTGTTCAAGGGCTTCCAACATTTCTACATCACTTAAATCTAGGTTTCCAGTACAAAAATGGAAGATATCTTAGTAATAATTCAGAAATGGCTTAAGCCTTCCTGCCAAAAAAAGTCCTCACCCCAAACCAGGTCTCTTGGAAACTCTTGAACTTGTTCAACCTTGAAATCCCAAGTTCTGTTTCAAAATCCTGCTTTGGGTTTTTTCATCCAGTGGATCTGTCTGAAGCTGTTTATGCACCCCTGGAGGATGCTCACCCCCAGCTGGGGATGTCTGCACCGTGCTGCTCCTGCCCTCTCTCATTTCAGGTGGAGCCTGGCTGTGCCTGCTGCTGGGCAGCCTCACTCAGCAAGGCTCAGGCTGCCCTGCCTGGCAGCCCAAATGACACAGGCTGTGCCAGAAGACAGTGCCTCTGCTGGCTTGTGTGTCAACACTTACTGCCTGTGCCAGAATATCACCTTGCAGAGTCTCCTGCTTAAGAGCAAAAGGCCAGGGTAAAATCTCACATCCTGCTTTCTTGGATACAACAGCATCCCAAAAGAACGAAATCCTGAACTCTGTGCCTGACCTGCCTGACTCAGGATGTCTGTTGTAGAGGCCACAGGGTTTTTGGTGGGGTTTTCCTAACAATGGGAGGGCTTCAAAAAAAGCCCTTGCTCAGAGAGATGTGTAGCTGAAATTTCTCCCAACTGGTTCAAGGAAGGAAGTTGGGCCTTAAGAGGAAAAGTCTGTCTTTGAGTCATGTTTCTTCTACTTCCTAGGGCTATTTTGGAATAACACAGGACAGAGAAAACAAAACAAAAAAAAGCAAGGTTTAGGTTGGCTTTTTTTTTTTTTCAGTTGAGCATCCCTTATGTCACCAGGAGCTTTGCCATTCATTTCAGTGGGAGCCCTTATTACTGCCTTTCATTTCTTCAGTTTGCCTCCAGCACTGCACAGCAACCTGCAGTGTGCTTTGGCCTCCCTGGGGGGAGTGTTGAACCCCACATCCTCTTTTGCTGTTGTTCTCCCCAGGAACTGAACAGGGACTTTTCACGTATGAGTTATGAGCTGGCTTTGTACTGCATCAGTGAACAGGGCAATTCCCTGCAGCCCCTGGCTCCTGTATCCCCACTCTTGTGTAGTCATGTAGGGACTAAATGGCACTGTCCAAATGTAACAGACTCTCTGCATGGATGTAAGGGACCTCAAAATACTGTGGAGTCATTCCTGTGGTGGTGTGACTGTTTTGCAGTAGTAATCCAAAATCTGTAGGAGTGTTACTAGTGTAGGAAACCTGCAGTGGGATGCACGAGGTCTGTGTTTGAAGGGAAGAAAATTTGCAGTTGTAAATCTCAAGGTGGTTGTTCTTTCCTGCCAAGTGTCTCTGTGTTGTTTCCAAAACCAAACCCTGGCTGCTCTGCATTGCTGGATGTCTCCAGGTCATTCAGTGAGGGATTTCTCTTTGGTTGAGGTTACCAGAGCTGGAAATCCACAACATTTTTATCCTGAGCATTGAAATTTGTAGTGGGATCCAGCTCCTGGAGTCATGATACATAAAGAATGCCATCTCATTTAAAAAAAAAAGATAGAAAAGGAAAGTATCTTTTGAACCCTTTTGGCTGAGGGGAAAGCTCTCAGTGGTGTCCTGAGGACTCCAAAGGAACAAATAGAACTTGGGAGTTGAGTTATTTTTAAATTCCAAATTGCTAAGAACTGGAAAAACAAACAAATCCCTGAAACTGCCTCAGAAATACAGGGCAGATAAGGAGAAGTGCTGTGCCCAAGCAGCACCCTGATCCCATCTGTTCAACAGCGGCAGAGACAGCTTTCCCATTTCACCTGTGGGTAACTTCTTGCCCTCTTGATAATTTCCTGACTGCTAAGGACATGTAGGGAAAACTGCAGGAACCAGCTCATTCCCATGTATCATCCTGCACTTTTTTTTTACCCTGCTGCAACATTTCTCACCTGTCCCATGCAGCAGATTCAAAGAAGTCATACAGGGGCCAGGTCTGCAGTTCCATTTATCATTTCAGACAATATAGAAAATTGTGTTGCAACAGAGCAAACTACTAAATCACATATAATTGCTCTGATAATGACTTAGGGAAGGTGACAACAGCTAGGGAACTCTTTCATCTTCCAAGGTTAAACATCTCAGAGGTATTTGATCACCTCTTCTTGTGAAAATGCGTATTTTCATCCCAGATCTTTTCTGCACAAAGCAACTCAGAGAAAAAGAGAGGTTTGCTTATTTATCTGCATGTAACTAAAGGAGGACTGACTGTCTTATGGGGGGGTGTGTGTGACACTGAGGTCACACTGCAGAAGGCAGGTGCGAAGCAGTCACTGTCCCTGTGCTCCAAGCAGCAGTGTGGCACGCTGACATGAAGGACCTTGCCCAAGACTTCAAGAAGTCTTTGGCAGATGTCATTATTGGGTTCAGGTTGATCCCAAACCCCTGCTATGAGCAGAGAAGCCCCCTCAGCCCTAGGACAGTCTGCCTCCTGGTTTGGTTTTGCTGATTTCAAAGCCAATGTTTTCAGTAATTGAAATCTGTTTGGTTCCTGATGTGTGGAAAGTTACAAACGTTTTCTCTGTGCAGGGCTGGAGGAAAAGGCTCTTCAAGCTGTTGACTGTTCCCCCTGTCCTCAAAATATCCTTTTTATTGCCCTGCAATATTGAAATTTCAGCAGCTAGAAACTGTTATCAAACTGCTAAGAAAATCAGAAGGATCTCATTGCTTGAGTTTTAATGAGGCTTTTTTTTTTTCCTGTGGCACTCCAGCTTGTAGCAGCCAAAAATAGAGCTGGCAATTGAGAAGTGTGCAAGGAACTTGTCTTGCTGCTTGCTCCCTTTCCCCCCTGGCAGAAGTGGTGGGGTGCCCAGCACACACAGGCAAAACCTCATTACTGCAAGGATTTCTCTCCCCCTGGACACCTAAAATCTTGTACAGCTTCCTCAGAGCGAGCTGTGTGCACTGGCATTGAAGCAGGGAGTGGGTTTAGTGTGCTGGTGGCTGTCTGGATTCTGGGATAACTCGTTGGCCCCAGTGCACTGGGGGTGTCTGAGCATACCCAAGTGGGGCAGTGGAGCCAGCCAGGGACTTGCTCCCTTGGGAAATGCTATTCCCAAGGGTCAGGACTGAGGGCAGGAGGAAACCCCACCTCAGCCAGGCTGTTTTCTTTCATTGTCTCTGGTTCCATGTCGAGCTGTGAGGCTTATCTTAGAGGAAAGGGTGGAGGTTTTCTGAACAGCTGATTCACTTCTGATTTTCTCACCTTTGGGAAGATGCCATGCATCCTCGCTGCCTCTTTGCAGCTCTGACTGCTCCAGCAATTTCCTAATTGCTCGTGAGAAAGTCTGCAGGAGGTTGAATGTGGGAGCAGGGCTTTCAGGCAGGTGGGGAGATCTTCCCCCTGTTTTTCCCAGAGAGGCACACCCCACAAGTCATTTGTCTCATACCTTTAAAAAAAAAAAAGAAAAGCAATCAAATGAAAGAAAAAATAAGTAACTTAAGAAAGCAAAAAGATTGCAAGAAAGGTGGGAAGTGAGAACAGGGAAAAAAATCATAAACTGTTGCTGGGTGTAATGCAATGTCAACACCCAAGTCTGTCACTAAACCCAGGGATGAGGGTCTCCCCTCCACACACCAGTGGGTTTGGGAGGATGCTGAGCTCTGCAAAGGTGCTGCATTAGCAGTGACCTCCTCAGTGCAAAGGACAGATGAGATCCACACCATGATATTTTCCAAAAATGACAGCTAACTTCATGCCTGGGTCACCACTGGGTGTTTCCACCCTGACACGGGAAGGTCAAGTGGGGAATGTGACTGCAGAGCCTCTGTGTTCTTGGATTTTGTCTCGTTCTCAATATGAAAAACGCAGCACAGGCATGTCTGGAGAGGGTGTGAGCTGATGTGCTTCTTCTGCCATCCATGGGGAAGCTCATTTTCAGGTCACTAAGACAGCCAGCACAGCCTGTCGGATCATCGTGGTGTATTTGCAGCAAGCCCAGGGTCTGTGAAAGGCCATGAGGAATAACAGAGGTTATTCACAGGTGGTGGCTGGCTGGACACGAGTTGGCCTTGCTCAGGAACACCTTGCCCTGGGTATTTCTGCCCAGTTTCAGGCAGTGGGGATGTCAGTCCAAATACAGACTTCCTGTTGACAGGACTGTCAGTGCAGCTGAATTTTTTTTGGAGCTGTCTCAGCCACGCAGCTCCTTAGAGGACACCTTTGCTTCTCCCCCAGGAAGCAGCATCACTACATCTATCATTACGACACCCATCCCTCACTGAAGACTTACAACCAGCAAATACCAGGGAGTTTTGTGTAAAGCCACATCCTCAGCCAGGCTGACCCTCAGGGTAGTTTCTCTGGACTCAGTTTCCTGATATACAAAATAAAATGACTAACACTTCCTTCTCAACGTGCTGCAAATCTTCAGCTTCGTTTCAAAGATGCTCTGGCCCCTTTAGATTAAATTCATGGATCAGCTGCAGTAGCTTTCCTGGAGTTATTATGCCATTCTTTATTTTGATATTTGTAGTTGCTGGTATGGTAAGATGCTTCCTCAGGCCCCACGAAGAACGGGTGCATCTGTGATTAAAGAATTTCCAGCAGTTATTTATCTGACCCTCTGAATTTTCATGGTTTATGTATGGATGGGGAATATTTTTCTGCCTGTTTTTGCTCTGGGCTTCAAAGATGGGAACCGTGTTTTACAAGGCTTTAGTAAGAGTTAGTCTCAAGTCTTGGAGGTACAGCAGGCTACTAAAATATGGAATATTTTATCAATAGTTTACAAACCAGACTGTGTAGATTTGTTTCACACTTAAAATAAGAATTTCACAAAAGCAATAAAAAAAGTCTTAAAAATGACCTTAGGTTTGCAAGACTGAAAGTCTCCTAAGTCATGAAGTTACAGGTGGTAATTCAAAAACCTGTTCATCCATTTATCAAATTCTGTTAAATATATATATTGGGGGGTATTTTTGATTGGTGGCTTTTCTGTGTGTGAAGTACTTTTCTCTTTTTTTAATTTTAACCCTTTTCACTACCTGGGCTTCATTTAGGAGGTTTTTTTGGTAAGAGGGATTGGGTCCAAGACCTGACACTTGTTTCCCCTTCCTTTCTCACCACCACAGCTGTGTATGTGCTCAGTGGGGCTGGAGAGGTAAGAGGCACCTCCTGCTCCTGGAGCTCTCTCAAAAAGCAGAACAAATTTATACTAATAATGGTGGGGTTTTAAATCCTGTGCAATTTGTAAATGTGCATTTCCATGGTAACACGTAGGTAGTGAAGTAATCCTCAATTCATCATCTTCCATGAAATTCCAGCAACTATTCCTAAACATTCATCCTTTTCTAATCCCAGAGCTGTTGCCATGGAAATGATCAGATAAGATACAGGCCTTTAGGCAGATGGGTCTATAAAGGATGCTAAATCTTGGCCCATTGAAATCCTTACTTAAAAGCAACATAGCTGGCAGTGATTTTTCTTCTGATTGTTTCAGGATTAATTAAATTAACTTCATATTACAAAAGGCTTCTTTTCAAGTGACCCCTGGGAACTGAAAGTGTCTCTGGCCAGAGACTCAGGTATCTCTTCTTTTGTGTGGTGCCAGGGGCTTCTGCTGCTCCTGTTTCCTGTTCCTGTGTTCCTCTCTCCACACGTGCATAACTCAAATTCTCACCAGCTTTGCTCAGTCTGGGGTTTAGGCCTGCTTTTCAGATATCTTGCTCTGCAAAGGAGCTTGTTTTATTTTTTGCCATTCATCGGAGCAAAGGACAGCATCCAGGAGATTACATCCAACACCCAGAGGATCGCTGCCTTCCAGCACATTGAACTCTCAATCCCAAAAGCCGTGCAGGATGAGAGGCTTGCACGTGCAGAGGCACCTTCTGAGCAGTTTTCCAGGCTGGACCTGGAGGTGTGTAGGTGACTGTTATAATGGGATTCGGTCCCAAAATCTCTGTTCTTAAGTCACAAAGGTGTGTTGAGAGCCAGATGTCTTCTGTCTTCACCGAGACATTTCAATGCAGGAGGAGATGCTTGTTTTTGCCTTCTCCTGCAATCAAAAGGAGAGAGTTTCAAAAACATGAACCACTCTTAGGCACCAGTTTTCCTGACTTTTAATAAGGGTTGGGGATCCAATTCCCATATATACCTTAGGCACTTTTCTGCAATGTTTCTTTATCTCTCTGCACAGTAAATTAATCTGAACAGAGAACATCTGAATGCAAAGTGGATTTCTTGTTATTTTATTAGACTTTAGGGACAGGAGTCAGAGGCTAAGAGGCACCCCACTTAGACAAGTGCTATGGAGATAACAGTGGTGGTTAAAGAGTCCTCCCTCAACTAGCCTGCTTGTTATCAGTTTTTGGTGGAGGTTTTCACCTCCTGAAAGGTTGTGAGCTTGAAGGGTGGAAGGCACCTGGTGTAAAGCATAAGTTGAAGAGCTGTGAGTGTTCCTCACCCAGAGCAAAGTCCTAGTGCAGGTTTGCTTGTTAAGAAAGGTCAGGTGGATGTTCTCTGTCCTGAAGGACTAATGAGAAGTTGAGACAGGATGTGAGAATAGGAAATGGAGGGCTGGAAACATCAGGCCAGCAGGGATGCTTTCAGAGGAAAGGAAAGGAGAGAGATCACTGGGCCTGGAAAGCAGGCAGGAGAGGAGGAAGGACTCTGCCCAAAGCTGTTGAGCACAGGAAACTCCAGGGAGAAGAGCAGACAATATTACAACATCGATCAGTGTCTGCACAGTCTGTTCCTCATCCCCTCTGCAGGCTTCACCCTCTGCTCCTCCCAGCATGGCAGCAGTTTTGTTTTCATTATGGGGGAAAATTAGAGAAATTACACCCCCAGAGCTGGTTCCTTGTCCCTACCAGGGCTGCTGGCAGTAGCAGCCCAGGGCATGGAGCCCCAAAAGAGCCTCTGCAAATCAAAAGCTTCATTATTCACCTTGTTGCAGAGGGGTGCTATAGAAGATTCCCCCATGGATGACCTAATAATTCCCATTAAAAAAAACCTCCATGCAATTCTTTACAGAGCTTAAAAAAATCAATATCAGCAGCTCTGCCTGGGCTTAAATCATTCACTGACACAGTTTATTGCCTAATAATAATATTGCATGGATTGCAGCTCCTGTGCCAAGCATACCACAGCCTGGGAGGGAAAAGTGGGGAATAAATTCAGGAAAAAATGGCATGTTACAGCCAAGAAGGGCAGCCAATGGCCTCCACCAGAAAATTTGGCCAGTTCAGCTTCTCACAGAAGAGGTTAACAGCAGTCATAGCCTGGATTTATATGGTGCCCTGAATCCAAGGAACACATGGCCCCTATTTATATTTTTTCCAGCTTTAGCTCATAGATGAGGAAGGAACATCAGAGAGAGGCTGAGTCACAAAAGCTCATGAACACTGGCAGGAATCAGACCCAGGTGTCCTGGGCTCTGGTCTGTGGCTGTAATTCAGTATATGATATTTATCTAGACACCCAAGAGAGTTTGAACGGGAGAGGCTGATGAAAACAGGAGAGCAGGAAGGCAGAGGGTGATGAGTATGATAGGAAGGAAAGAGGGGCAGCAGAAGAGTGTGCAAGATTGGAAGGTTATTTTCTAGTGTCTTAAAGTTAGTAGGAGTCAGAGGAAGAAAGGAGGTTGGACCAGCAGTGGAGGAGAGATGGGCTAGAAGACAGAAGAACTATGAGGTGCATAGGAATGGAGCTGTGCAGCAGAGCTAGCAAAGATTGCATGCTGTGGTAGCCAGTGGAGAGCTACAGTCTTTGTATCTGCTCCTGGAGCTCTCTAAGATGTGAGCTGGGCACCATCAGAGCCTCCCACATTACTGCAGGAGCACTGAATCTTCAGCAGGGAAGGAAAACATCCATCTCCAGGGAGACAGCTTGGCTAAAGCCTCAGACAACATCTCAGTCACTCTCATTATGCCCTAAGCAGCAAACTGCTGTGATTTCAGCAAGGCTTAATAAGTTCCCTAAAATATCCCCTTGACTAGGCCTGGCCACAATTGCCTTGATTTGCAGATCTGCAAAAAATAGATGAAAAGACAAGTGTGAAACAGGTGCTGTCATGCGAATGGAAGGATGGGAATGCAGTGAAATGTTTGTCTGGCTCCACTACCTCCCTTCCCTTCAGAGACACTTACCTGTTTGCAGCAGTCCTGTCCAAGTGCTGCCTGATGATCTGCTAGGACTTCCAAAGTGGCTGCAGCTGCTGCAGATGGAATATCTGTCATGCAAGGGGACTTTTTTACAGAGGGGTTTTTGCAAAATGTTTCCCAGGTTTATCCTGTTTTCCAATCACCATTCAAAAGCAGGGGCACGTTAAAGAGCCTCTGGTGCTCCTGATATCACAAAGACTGGTTGGGAATGTAGCAGCAAACAGCATCACCAGCAGGGTCTGAATCCACAGCCTTTGGAAGCATCTCTCCTGCCTGAGTGCAGGGAACAGCATCTCACCTGATAGCTGTTGGAAATTATTTACTGTGTTTAAAAAATAACAAAAGTCCTGCTTTCTCTAGAAGTAAAACACTTTGAGAGTTTGATAACAAGGTTCTCACCACGTTATCTCTGTGTTCCAAAGCAATGCATCTGTGTGTGCTCACAGTCAAGTGCATGATGAGCTGCCTGGAGTACTTTACAAGCCGGGTCTGCAAGCTGAAAACTCTGGAACAAGTAGCTTATCACTTAAGCTGCTTCGAGGATTTAGAGTGGTTTAAATTACTTAAAGTGCTCCAGGGACCCGATCCTGCACCCATGGAAACTACTGGTGATTTTGTTGGAGACTTACAAGGGACAAGGATTTGGCACTAAAGGCTTAGAGAGCTGAAGTGGATAAAACCCCTACAGCCCTTTAGAGATGGCTAAACCATTCCAAAGCCTCAGACCTGTTCACAGCCCACAGGGGTTGGCCAGTGATAGAAAAGCCTTAGGAGTGCACCAAATGTCTTGCTGATGTTTACATCAGGCAACTTTTCAGCCCCTGTGATTGCAGCAGCTCGTCTCTTTTTCATTTCCCCCTGACAGCTGTGGTCCTATCCTGCTGCCAGCAGAGTCTGCAGCACCACGGGGCACAGAGAGAAAAGAGGTACCTTGTACAGAGTATTGCAGAATCCCTTTCTGGCAATTTGGAGCAGAATTGGGCCCCAAGATGGTCGTTCAAGTGTTTCCCCCTTTTGGTTTTTGCATAAGAACTCTTCTTTGGTCCCTTTTGTAGCCCATTTCAACACTTAACTGTCATTTGCTTTGTTCCTCTCTTCCTTCCACATACCTCTTAGGTTATTTCAAACCATATTTAATACTGATCTTTCCCTTCTTGCCTGAGAAAGTACCAGCATGCACCCTGAGGTTTAAGTTATTAGTTAATGTATTTGTCACAGGCAGAAGAAAAGAAAAATAGGAAGCCCTTCCAACTTTTCACAATAGCAAAAAAGAAAAAAAACCCCAAAAACAGGAGGGGGAGGTGGGGTGTTTACACCCATTGCAGACCTTGGAGGTTTATTGTTCCCCAGAGATCCAACCTTCCATTTTTGCACAGGCCTGTTTTGCTTTTCATGCAGAGTGGAATATGATCCCAACCACAGTGGCAGGGAGTGTTAAGGGACCTTGGGAAATGCTGCTGTGGCCTTGCAGGCACAGATTATCATCTGCAGAAGACACATGAGATTGAGGGGCTGAGCCAAACTCCTCCAGATCAGCACCTAGGGACCCTCAGCAATGCCCAAAACCATGTCATCCAACAGGATGTTTTCCCCTGTTTTTTCCAGCTTTCTCCCACAGCCCATCCTCATGGGCAATAAGAATGAAAATCTTAACTTCTTCAGGGAAATTCAACCAACCACAATATAAAACACCAGGGGATTAATTCCTGGGAAAGACTCCTTTTGGTACAAAACCTGAGAGGATCTGGTCTTGTAGATAATAGCATGGAGATAAGAAAAATTTTTAAAATATTGTGCAGCCATTGCCTGCTAAGGTGTTCCTCCTTTTCCAGGTGCCCTTGCCATCTCAGCAATCCCCTGTGATTTGGGCTCTCATGCCAAAAAAAAAAAAAAAGGGAGAGAGAAGAGCTGTAGCAAAACCAGAAAGAGAGGATTATATTCCCAGGGGCCTTCAGCAATTTTTTTCCCAGCAGCTTCCAGAACCTACTCAAATCCTGTCAGTGCAGTAAAAGCCAAAAGGGCTGGAGAGAAGCATCTAGGAACCATCATACCAATAGAAATGGTCTTATGACATTAAAAAAAAAAACATAGTTTAAACATTTTTCAGATCAGGAGATTTCCCTTGGTAGAACACAGTAATCTGGACAGACTGACTAGAAATATAAGTCAAAGGGACTAATCTATTTCCATATATACACCAACCTAGATGTATATATTTTAGATTTATAGTGGATAGCTCAACAGTGTCCCCTGAAGGATGCACTGTAAATAAAAGAGAGGCTATGAAAGAGGTAAAAGAAAACAAAAAACAAAAGAAACAAACAAACAAAAAAAAAAAGGAGGAAAAGAAAGAATAGTGAGATGTTTGTGAAAATTTTTTAGAAAAATAATTACAGCTACTTTTCTTGTAACAACAAGTTCTTGTAAACAACAGTTCTGGAAATTTCCAGATCAGTTAGTTGCTGCAGTGATGTCCAATAAGCTGGACTTCAGATTTTTGTGCCCAAGAAAACTCTCTGCCTTTTCAGAGGGCGTTCCTGTCATGGAAAAGTGAGTCTGGTGCACCTCCCTCTTCAGCTGAGCAGGGAAGCAGTAGGTTTTGGTAAGGGTGGTCTCATTGAACCCCCCCATCCCACTGTGCCCAGGGGATGCACTCAGTGACTACCTAGTGGACATCACAATGCCAGCAATTTTGCTGGGTGGGTGCTGAAGCCATCCAGGCATTGAGAGCCACGCCAGCCACATCCCTCAGTGCCACCAAGCACCTCTCTGTCTGGGGCTTATTTGGAAAGGGATGTTTCTGCAGCATCTTCCTCTGAGCACCGAGGGTCCCTGCAGAGGCAGGACTGCTCTGTGCAGCCCTGTCCAGCTCGAGGCCGTGATCCTGCAGCGAGCTCCCTGTGCACGCTGCCAATTCCTTGTGGGAATGCAGCTCTCAGTAACGACCCCAGCAGGATTAGGAAGTTCCATCTATTCATTTAACAGCACTGTGGTTTTTTAAACAACAGCGTCAACAAGGTTTTCATTTCTTCTGCACAGAGGAGAAGCAATCTGGCCACGATGAGTTCAGCTCTGTAGTTTTCTGCAGGGAATCTATTTGCTGAGCCACTGACTCCATTGGTGCTTTGCAGTAATGCCAGAGCTCGGTAAATATTGGCCACTGTGCCTCTAAGTACTATTAATGAAGTTAATTAGCAACAAAAGTTTTCAAATGTGAAAAAGCTACAGGCATAGCCATGGTTCATTAAGCTTCTCAGAAGCTTTAAACCAATCTTAACTGCATTTCTCAGGGAAAAAGAATACAACTTTTTCTAAAGAACTGAAAAAAATCAGCAGGTCTTCTCTGCTTTATGAAAACAGCATTTGATTCCGGTGGGTAAGATTGGTCCTGCTTTTCCTGGGAACACTTCCCTGCAAGTGACCTCCCTGATGTACCCTCTGCCTATTCAGACAGAGCTGATGGAGCATTTAAGAGGTATTTAGGAAGAAAAAGAAAAGATCATAACCTTTTTAATAAGCAGTTTGCCTATGACAGTGCTGGTCAGTCCAGCATATCCCTCTCACATAATTAATCAAGACCAAGCACTAGATTTGCTATCGCCCCATTTCATAGCATTATGGAAATCCAAGATTTAAGCCAGTGCTTTAATGTCCCTGCCTTGTTTAATACCATTACTGCATTATAGATTTAAGGTAGCTCTTAGGTGGTAAATTTTCAAAGCAGTGTGTGGGATTTAATGTCAACAGAAGTTCCATCACTAAATCTTTTGCTCTGCTTTAAAAACATTCCTCTTAACCTCTCACCTGCAGCTTAATGCCTGGGCTAAATGGGATACTTTTAGGGTATTCTTTAAATCAATATACTCCCTGGTGAATCACAGACTCTGAGAGACAGATTTCACCCTGATGGATTCTTTTCCACGGTCCAGGTCTGGGGTGACAACTGATAAGCAAAGATGCAACGCTCGCCTTTTAATTTTCATTTGAACTGCGTGGCCTCTGTCTTGACCAGCAGAGAAGAGGGTTTGTGGCAGGCTTTTGGAAATTGGGAGAGGGAAGTAGCAGACTCCTCTTCTTCCCTTCCCCACCCAGGAGACACAGGTTTGCACAGAATTGGTGCTGCTGCTTCGTGACAGTGTTTGAAGTCTTTCTGAGTCAGGTGTCGAGATCCCACTGACAGCTAGAGGATATCATGTTTTCTCCTTGCTGCTTTCAAATTAAAAACAAAATGAGATTTCCTTTGCTGTGCCCTGTAAGCCTCTTTTTTTCCATTTTTAAGTCTAAGCTGGATGCAACAATGATTCCTTTAAAGTCAAGGGTTATTGTGCCACTTCCAGCTGTTTAGTTGAAATGTTACCTAAACCTCTTCTCAGCTGATAAACTTGCATCAGTCTCTAACTAGGAGTGAGACTCAATTTCCCAAATAATATCCCTCCTTAAACAGAAACCTAATCAAACCCATTCCACATTCTCATTGGTCACCTGAGCCCATTTCCCAACAATCTGTCTTTCCATGCCAGAGTATTAAGTCCGGTAAAGTGAAAAAAGAAATTGTGGAGGAAATTAAAGTTGGTTTACTGTGGCAGCCATCACTTCTAGCTCAGCCATCTGCATCACTCCTCGCTGCTGTGAAATTGATTTTGGAAGTGAAATTCTCTTATTGCACCCTGATATTTCCTCAACAGTTCCCTGAAATATATGTGAATAGAGCAGTGACAGGGATGACAGGGTCAAGCTAAAGATAACCAGGAAGAGTTAATATAAGAAGCTGTGCCATTCCATGGAGCCTGTGTGCACATGGAGCCTCCCAGCAAGCAAATGTTGATGCAGATGGAAACGTTTGTACCTGAAAGTAAAAAATTATACATTTTTCTCAGCCAGTCAAGAGATAAAGCCAGTGTCCTGTTGTCTACAAATCCGGTAAGATTTAAAACCCATGCTAATCTCCTTGCAGACGCATCACAAATAGTTTTCTCACATATAAGAAGAACAAGATGAATCCTTCACTAGAATTCTTTACTGAATTACTTTCCATGCCCAGTCATCAAAGGAGAAAGCAAAGTAGTAATGAATTGAGAAAGAGATGATGAGAGAAGCTAACAAAGTATTCATGTGGTTTTATTCCTTTGGGCAAAACCTTTATTCCACCAAAATCAATGAGAATAGAATAGGATGAGTTATGATTTATTGCTACAGTCAGATCTCATTGTATTGCATTAAAGAGGTTGTGATGATTACAGGTTTTCTCTGAACATGCCACAAACAGCAACATATTTAGAAAGCATCAGATGTCAAATACCAAACTGTTTCTGAGAGAACTTAGAAAATGTCACATCACAAAATGGATCAAAATAGCACCTTTCCCAGCTTTTAACTTTGTTTCCTTTTGGCAAGCACTAATTTCTCAACCTGCTAATCCAAATTCTTTCTTGATGTGGGGCCATTGTAAGTCAGTTCTGAGGACAACATAGTCACACTAGCCTGAGCCTGGCAGAGTATGTGGCATCTAGAGCATAAATCAACGTGGCTTTGCTTGTTTCCTTCCTTAATCGTGCACCAGATAGTCAGTGATGACTCAGAATTACTCAAAGAGCAGCTATTGCAAGTTCATTTTGTTATCCTCAGTGTTGTCCTGTGTGTTTGTGCTCTAATCATGCTCCAGGGCAGCTGGATTTAATGATGGTGTCATCAGAAAGTGGTAGTGTCCTTTTCGAATTTTTTGTGACAATGTAAGCCCAGCTGATGTATTGTTAGTGATATTTTTCTGCTTATACCCTTAGCATGGATGGTACCAAGATGAAAGCAACACTGTCAAGCCTTTTTGACTACATCTAAAATTCCTATTTGCTATCAGAAGAGATTATGTTAAACCAGCCATAGTGGGGCCGGAGGTACCTCAAAGACATACTGCAGTGACAAAAAGCATTACCAACACAGAGATGCAATTGCCTTTCATGGGAGCTTAGCTCCCAGGTATGATTGATTGTTTTAGGGCAGCAGCACTGGCAGGCTGGGCCAATTTTATCAGTTGGAAATTTCCCTCTATTTTCATTTGATTTATTTTATTGGAAAATGTTCTCAAAAGGCTGGTGCAGGGGTTCTGTATATTAAGCATTTTTCTTTGCTGGAAGGGAAGTGTCAGGACGCTGAAGTCCATCTGGCTGTGAGAGCCAGGCAGTGACTTTCCCAGGGAGAAGGAAGGTTGTGGCTCGGAGGATCTGAGCGCTGTTCTCATCAGTTTTTGCTTGCCACCACGAAGCGAGGGAGCCTGCGGGGTGGGCACCGGGGACTTGGAGAGGAGCCTCCCCCAGGCTGGGAATCTCAAACCCTCCCTGCTGCCAATCACCTGTGCTGGTCCCTCCAGAGCACTTCAGCTCAGACCAGCACCTGCTGCCCATGGATGCTCTGGTACCTCTGGAGAAGAAACAAGAGCACAACAGCAGCAGCAAAGGAAAATGATCAGGAGCTGATGAGTAGTAGAAGGTACTGGATGTGAGCAGGGACTGCAGTGTAAGATCAGTGATGGTTTGTGAACCCTTTGGTGCAGCTGGGAGGAACTTCCCAGCACTGGTAGAAATGTGCCTCCTGTTAATTGAGAACTGATGATGCTTGAAATGATTCTGTGAGGCAAAATAAGTGCATAAACTTGTATAGAGGTTCAACCTGAAATAAATTAATGAACAATTTTATTCTCTTAGGCGGCTATTTTATTTGAAGAGCTGAGTTCCCTTCTTTAATTCCTGTAAACTGTTTACAGGGTCTTCGCAAGCATCTTCCTGCTCTGGTTCACCCAGTAATGCCTGAGGAATACCCTTGCTGGGTGCTTGGCTGGTGGGAGGCAGAGCAAGGGGCTGCTCGTGGGTTGGCAGGTGTGGGGAGCTTCTCTCTGCCACTCTCTTCAGAGTTTGCTGCAAATCAATGGGCAAAATTCATGAGATGCCCAGTGAGGAAAGGAGGGTTCAAGCAGTTCTTGGCAGAGAGATGTACCCAAGCCCCACAGGTGTGCACACTGCTGTGTCACTAGTGCTCTGCAGAGGCTGAAGGTGGAATATTTCTCCTCTTCTCTGAGGAAAATCTTCCAGCTCTGGGCTGGAACTCTGAGCAGAGTGGACAGTCCCTGAGGATGCCATCCCAGCAATGTCCACTTGCTGGAACCGAGGCCATATCCCTGTTGATTCACCACCTTTGAAATGAAGGCAGTGTCCATGCCTAGGGTGGAAAGAGAGCTGCTAAACAGAGAAGCAGCGAGGTTATGTTTTATGATCATGGCACTATTTCCCTGATCTTACAGGAAAGTGTTCAGGCTGTGTTCCTCAAACAAGAGCTAATCTACCAAAAGCATTTGGCATGGACTCACTGACTGTGACTCCTCAGATCAAATACTGATCTTTTGATCTGCTCATGCAGTGTCTCCTGTGTGTGGTAGCACATTTTCCATCACTGGTAGGGAATAGCTACTGGTATTTCAAAGGATAGATCCCCTTTGTGACCTTTCACAGATATCAAATATTCAGTTGACTTAAGGTGGTGCTTCCTAAGCAAAGAAAACAGGTAATCCCAGGACAATGCAAGGAAAGTTCACAGATCTGCAGTCTCATGAGGAAAGAATAGAGGCTGAGTGAGGAGAAATTTACTCATGCATTTAATTATTTGAGTCAGCCTAAATAAATTGGTCATCCTAGAAGACG
Organism: Edolisoma coerulescens; assembly: GCA_013397115.1. Lineage (NCBI taxonomy): Eukaryota > Metazoa > Chordata > Aves > Passeriformes > Campephagidae > Edolisoma > Edolisoma coerulescens. The sequence continues at coordinate 347,491 of VWZW01005069.1, read as the reverse complement.
GCAGGGATCCAGGATCACAACCATCATCAGAGGTCCATCAGCAAACATTTGTCATCTTCTAATTAGCACTGCTCTGCTGGCACAGATTCCCAGTCTCAGCCTGAGATGGGGCTCTCCCTGGAGATCCACTGAAGTAGTGAACAGAGGGTTTTAGGTTGTAGAAAAAGGAACACATGTATAAGGGACTGAATTAGGATTGCTTAGGCAAGCTTAACTCAGGCATCTCTGAACATGGAGAACTTGACTGGACTTTATTAATGTCCTCTTAATGCTGTTTCTTTAAAGACAATTTCACAGATGAAGAACGAGGAGTATGAAGAGTTGTGTTCACAGAAGAGCAAACAAGTCAGCAAGAAAGCAAACAAGACAGCCAGAGACAAACTTTCTTAGTGAGGGAAGTCTCAGGATAAAGCCTGACACTGTTCAGCTGCAAAAGATACGCTCTACTGTGCTGGGAAGAAAGGATAAACTTTTATGAAAAATGAGCTGGTTTTGCCCTGTATTGAGCTTGATCTATTAAATACAGTTCCAAATTCAGGTCAGACCTTGGAGAAAATATCCTTAGATCCTTAGAAATTAATAATCTTGCTTTTTAGAGACAGATTAATATTGAGAAGTAGAAGAAAGACATCAGCAAAAAATTGTAAAGAAGGAGTTGGAATTTGCTTTTCCTGAAAGTACTATCTTCCTTTTTTTCAATTAAGAATAAACATCAAGAAAGCTGATGATCACCTGGGGTTTATAGCTCTCAAACTTTAGACAGCAAAGAAAGATTGACTTTGCTGCATGGTTATAGTTCCAAGACTGGGTGGGAGGTAGGTGAATCATAAATTTTATTCTAAATTAACTGAACCATTTTCAATATTGTGCACTTAGCTGTAAAGCTCTGAGAACTTCTCTTTTTACTGTTAATTTTATCTGATGAGTATGGGAATGCAACAGGGGTGTGCAACTTCCCTGTTCTTGCTGGTTTGTTTCATGGGTAATTGCTTTCTTCTTTCTTCTACCATGCTTGGTTATCTTGGGCTCTGATAACTGTGATTGCCACATTGCAGCCCTCAGTAAAGCCATGCAGGGTCCCTCCCATGTGAGAATTTGGATGATGGTCCTGCTGCTGTTATTACAATCTACGCAGCAACTGCTGGGGCTGTGGCTCTGCTGGGCTCTAATGCAGACACAGTCTCTGTACAAGGTGCCTTCTGCTGGTGAGATGGTTGGGATCAACATGATGTCAAAACCTTTCTTTGCAGTTAGAGATCAAATACAGCAGCTTAGCTCGAGATTAACGCTGGGTTACTACAGTCTTCTGGATGGAAATGTGTATTTTGGCTTATTCCCAGTAGCAGCTGACTAACCACAAATAGAGACCAACTGATGGGTACCAATCCTTGGCTTGGTGAGCAGAGCTCTCTGTGATCGTGTGTGTGTGTTCATGTCTGTGAAATGAGGAGCACATCATTTAATTTCTCTGTCTCTTGGGTCTCCATCACTAGGGAACAGTTAACATTCCTTTTGCTACTCTGATAGAAATGCCCTTCATTTTTAGGCTGATACCCTAAAGGCACCTATATCTTGACTTTATAATTACATATGGCTAAAGGCAGCATTAAAATCTCATGTTCTCTCTCCAATTCTTGCAAGCTCTTCTGCAGAGGAAATTTTTAAGGAAAGAAAAAAAAAGTAATTCAGCTTATCTCTTTTTGTCTTTTCTTTACAGACATTTCCAACAATGGAAAGTTTCACAAGAGGTACACCCACAAGAGAGCAAGAAGGAAAGAGAATGTTCTAAATACGACTTCTGCCAGCAAAAAAGAGAACAAAGTAAGTGTATCTTAAAAAAACTTGTATTACAAGTTTTCTTCTTGATCACACTGTAAAAATCTTATTCATTTCAATGGAATTACCCAAGTGTAACTTCAAGGGGAATTTGGCTTATGTGGAATCAGGGCAGGAGGCTCAGGAGCAGAGGCTGGCAGGATGCCTCATTCCCTGTGGCTCCTTTTTCTGGGAAGGAGAGGGAAAGGGAGAAAACCCTACAGCACATGTACTTAAAACATTTCATCAAACAAATCACTCATCCCAGCCAGAGTCAAAAAGTCCATTCTCCAGTTCCTGTGATAAATACACAGAGCTCTGACCGAACAGATACTCTGAGCTGGAAATCTGGGGCATCCCTTTCTGCAGTACAAAATTAAGCCCAGNGGGTCACTGTGCTGCTGCTGGCACACAAAGCATGGAACCAGTGCTGCTCTCCAGGGCAAAGCACAGCCTGAGCTGCTGAGCCAGCTCTGCTCCAGAGAGACTGCAATAAACTCCTCATCTCTGTACTGGGTGTCGCCCAGTGGATTAAACATTCACCACCAGTACCTGTCTACAGCTAGAAGTTATCACAGCTTGGCTACATATTTGGTTGACTAAACCTCTCCAGTGGTTTTGTCCAAAACTCCCACTGACACCAGCCAGGCACAGTCTGGGTGTGGGGTCACTGGAATCCCCCCGAGGGTGAAAGATTACAACAATCCAAAGAATTAGAGCTAAACCAGTGGTGCTTATGGCACTGGCTCCGTGGAAAGATTTATGAAAGGTTGGCAATTGCAGCCTGCCAGAGAAAATACATGTTTTAACAGTGCAGTGACTAAAACTAATGTTGTATTTCTGCTAGCTGCTGCCTAGGAGTTTGCTGATGTATTTAGTTCATAGGTTCAGGGCTAGAAGACCTTACTCATCACAGCTCTTAATGCTCCTACTCTACTGCAAAGCCTGGCACCTGACTTGATGAATAGTTACTGGAATTAATCATCAGAGGAGACCAGTTTCTTCATTGTACATTTGTCTGAAAAATTGCTCTCTTTGTGGAAGCTTTTAATGGATTTCTCAAGTCTTTCTGAACCGTGACACATAATGCCTGAAATTCAATGGAAGCGACAAATGAAAGGGATGAAAACCGAGGTGGAAGCGTAATTACTGTGTATCAAAATATAGTGCTTTGGGAACTGAAATTCACAGGTGATGTGGGACAGTTTAACACTGCCAGGGGCTGACAGTGTCCTTCTCCACAGCCGTCCACTCTGCCACCCTGCTCTCCCTTCCCCAAACTTAATTGCCTCGCAATTATTGGCTAGGAAAAAACCCGTAATCACTAGTGATTAATTGCCCGTCCCTGGAACCGACAGGAAGAATGGTCTCAGGGCTTCTGTCCATAGCATCATTTAGCAGTGAAAATACAGCAAGTTGTTTTGGAAATGTCAGGGGGAAGTTGCCAGCTCTCCTCTCGGGCTTGGATGGCTGCTGGAGCACTGCAGCGCTCTGCTATTTCCATTACAATGGGGCACAAATCATCTGATTTTCACAGACAACAATAAGAAACCATCTCTGGGCCTAAAAGAGATGCTGTATTGCATCTGCCCCTGCGGGGAAGCAGGAACAGAGCTCACCTTGCTGGGAGCAGGGAAGGGGGAAAATCATGCAGAGCATTGAGCTGTGGTGGGACTCTGCCTTTTTTGGAGAAGGCCGGGATGGGATCTTACTAAACCTGTCTTAGATCTTCTTACTCCCACCTTTTATACCCTGGACTGCAGCAAAACCCACGTGCCCTCAGGATCACAATTCACCCTTCTCTCCTGAATGACAGGTTGTCTCCATTAGCTCAGTTTGGTAGGATCAAAGCTGAGTCTTCTAGAATACTATAGAGAACACCATTATTTCATTTGTCATCCAGAAATAAGGGGGACAGGATTCCTTTCAGGTTGTCATACCCACGTTATTTCTAATTCCAGCACAGAGGAGCAGACCATATCTCTGCTCTATTTCCATACCCATTTAGTTTCATTTCACACCTTACAAGCTTTTCTGTCTTGCTATATGTGGAGCAGTATCCAGCATATTGTCAACTACAATCAGGCAATTATTAATATTAAAAAAAAAAAAAAAACAGTGCAGGAAAATCATGTGTCCAATTCTGAAGTCTCAAGTGGTTGGGGAAAATCTTTATGAAAAATTTTACCAACCACATGTACAAGGATCCTGTTACAGGAGTTAGAGAAAATGCAGCCACCACATCAGTGCAGCACCATAATTTAGAGGCTGAAATTCTCTTTCTGGGGTATGTGCCATAATTTTTAATAAAAACAATTCTAAAATAGAGCTGCTGCCAAGCAAAGCATTACCAGGGCTGCCAGAAGGCCTTCTGAGGAGCCAGCCCTACACAAAACCAGGCAGGGTTTGGACAGGGCTGGTAAGGAAGGTCTCTTTGAATAGCTCGTGGATTTGCATGGGAATTTCAGCAGATTGAGGTGCTTCTTTTTTTTTTTTTTTTTTCACTGAATTGGAAAATATTTCATGGGGAAAGCTGTGGTTTAACCCTACGTGGAAACTAAGCCCCACAGAGCCCCTTGCCTTCCACACAGTGGGATAGGGGATAAAATCAAAAGAGTGAAAGTGAGAAAACCTGTGGGTAGAGATGAAGACAGGTAAATAGGTAAAGCAGAAGCTGTGTGTGCAAATAAAGCAAAACAAAGAATTCATTCTCTACTTTCCAAGGGCAGGCAGGTGTTCAGCCATCCCCATCACATGTAATGATGATGTGGAAAGACAAACACCATCCCTATGAATGTCCCCCCTTCCTCCTTCTTCCTCCAGATCTATATGCTGACCAGGACTCCATATGGTCTGGGATATCCCTTGGGTCAGTTGGGGTCAGCTGTCCTGGCTGTGTCCCCTCCCAGCTCCTTGTGCCCCAATCCTGCTCACTGGTGGGGTGAGAAGAATAAAAGGCCTTGGCTGTGTGTAAGCACCGCTCAGCAAGAAAAAAAACATCCCTGGTTTTCAANCCATCACATGTAATGATGATGTGGAAAGACAAACACCATCACTATGAATGTCCCCCCTTCCTCCTTCTTCCTCCAGATCTATATGCTGACCAGGACTCCATATGGTCTGGGATATCCCTTGGGTCAGTTGGGGTCAGCTGTCCTGGCTGTGTCCCCTCCCAGCTCCTTGTGCCCCAATTCTGCTCACTGGTGGGGTGAGAAGAATAAAAGGCCTTGGCTGTGTGTAAGCACCGCTCAGCAAGAAAAAAAACATCCCTGGTTTTCAACAGCACAAATCCAAAACAGCCCCATACTGGCTACTGTGAAGAAAATGAACTCTACTCCAGCCAAAAGTAGCACAGGGGAAAAAAAATCTGTCTGAAAATTCCCAGCCTGTCCTACTATGTTTTATACAGCAGCTGGGAACAGCTTTTCCAGATGGTTTGAGGCAGGAAAGGAAAAAGCACATTTGTTATATGACACTGGAAAGTTCACAGAGCCAGATGATAGAGATGAACCTGGTTTGGGGACAGGACTCAGCACTGACACATGGAAAACGTGGCTTTTCCCACAGCACTTTCTGGATCTGTTCTTATAGCTGTCTCTGTTGGGTAAAAACTCTGTTGGTGAGCCTCTTGCACTAAAAGATATCCAGACAATTAAACCAGACTACTACAGCACAGAAAACATGTAAGTGTTTTCTAAAAATGCAACAAGTGGATTGTAAACCGTTTAAATTCTGCAGCTTTTGTTCATGCCAAGCTCTGAAGTAATGGAAACTGGATATTGAAGTGACCCAAGTGAGATTTTGCCAAAAAATCTTTTGTCTGGCACACTTGCTGCTTCTATAAACACGAAGACTCTCCTGAAGAAGACCAAGCAGAGGTAGGTGGCAACAAATCCTGGCATCACCTCCTGAGATATTAGTGGCCTCTCAGATTGCCTTTTGCACTGGGTTTTTATCTCACTTGCCAGAGCACCACTGAAGCTGAGTTGTTAAATGACTGATTGAGTCCCAAACACATATGTAATAAGCTACTGGGCCCCCCTTCTGTCTTGGTATTTATGTTACATGACAGGATTTTTCTTTCTGCTCTGCATCTTGAAAAGGAAGTTCAATGTTGTGGAGAATTTAAAATTTGCTCACACTGCAGAGGAGATTTCATTACCTATGTATCAGCCCTCAAGGTACACAGTAATTCTCTCCCTTACATTACTGGAATTTTTTGTATCTTTTCTAGGAACTAGGTATTGATCCCTGGAAAATGAACAACACTTAAAATAAAATATAGACAGCTGCAATCCCAGTGGTCCCATTAAAGGATGAAATGCTTCATTAACACCTCATAAGAACATTCAGAACACGAGGGGACAGCAACTTTCATCTGTCATCACTGGGGCATGGTATCCACAAAGGAATGGCTCTTAAACTCCCCAGGATTAGTCTACACACAAATTACTACAGTGTAACCAAGACAGATACAAGTTGCAGTGCTCTTTCCTACCATATCAAGATGGTTTTTCTGCTTAGAAATTGTTTTATCATATTCCAGCCTAAGTCAGCTACTTAGCAATTTAATCTTAAATGAAATAGAGGAAAAGTAAACTTCCACAGAAACCATAATTAGTTTGATAAAACTATCAATTAAATCAACACAACTTCATCTATGCATGTGCCCTTGAAGTTCTTGACTGTGAAGAGCCCATAACAAATTGTTGGACGGGATCTCCCTTGAAGTTTCAACCTGTAGGTTTTTGCTGGGAAAAAGCTCTTCGGTCTAGCAGAGGTAGCAAATCTGACTGACATTTGAACCATGTAGAAATGCTGAGTCTCTACACATGACTACATAGTTTTTTTGTTTTCATTTGAGCAATGATGTGTAGACAAAAATGAGCAATATGAGGTGTCCTGCTGCCTTCCATGGTGCAAAGGTACCTCCGAAAATTAAGTCTCCAAGTGTTCTGCAAGTCATAACTTGCACATCAGGGGGTGCCTGCCTGCAGTGGCCGGAAGCACACACTAAATTAGCGTGCTTATGAGAGCATAATTAGTTTCCCGTGAGGGACCCGGGAGAATACATCTCCAACATGATTTCAGGTGCTAAATAAAGTGTAAAAAAGCCCAAGAGGTAAGTACTCAATATAGAGACTGGATCCACCTGAGCTGGAGTCTCCTGTATCTCCCAAGCCTGCAAGAGGTTGTAGGGGCTGTCCTAAATCCTTATCCACCTACCCAGCGTGTAAATGATGCCTGGATCACAACTGTCCTCCTGAGGGGATGAATGCCCTCTCGGAAATTCTTCCTCAGCCCAGAGAGACAGAAAATGGATCCACCTATGGGTCTGGCTTCCTAACACCCAGAACAATCTTATTCTGCATTTTCTGCCAGGTTTCTTATAGATTATTTCATCCAGCTGGAGCATGATTATGCCTGAGATGTCAATGGTGTTATGTAAATATCTATCCTATACAATCAGTGTTATCTACCTAAGGCTTCTGAGGTTTCTAGTTTACTTCTGACAGGTCCATGAAGAGTAACTCAAGCTAATGATCCATGTCAGTTGGCTTAAATTCCTCAGCTGGAAAATGCTCAGGAGGGCTGCAAATCCGAAAAGGTTGAAAACGGAGGCAGTCGATAGACAGATAATGTCAGTCAGCCTGATACTGTTAGTGTCTGACACAAAAAATATCAATAGCTGGCATGATTGATGGGGAATGAAGGAAATACCACCCACAAACAAAAAGTAAATAAACAGGATTTGAAAGGGCTGTGTTGCATTCATTTTGAGACTTCTTATTTCTCCCTTTTTTAAGCTGATTCGATTTCACTCCTTAGTGTAATCCTTTGATCCAGGCATACTTTATAATAAATAATTAAATAAATTCACATAGACATAGTGGCCTGCATGCCAGCACCTTTAACATGTGCTCTGCTCCCACCTGAGTGGGGCTTCTGGGAACTGCCATGGTGAGGAATGGAGATAACATCTTATATTGAGTGACCTCTGTGTAATTAATAGTGTGTCGCTTAATGCTTTTTAACATGCAAGTAAAAACATTGAAAGAAATTATGGGTAATTCGGTTGGTTTTTACAAAACAAAACAAAAAAGGTCTTTCTTGTATGTGTTCATCTCCTCCCAATGTTTGAAATTCTGAAGTGTTAAGCCACTTGGAATCACAGATAGCACAGAGGTTTTGGCTGGAATCTGGGTGTTTGCGTTCTGCCAGGCTATAAATAAACATAGATTGATTTACATATTTATTAACTTCATTTTTACAAGGTTGCCAGCATTTCAGGTCTTTCACACACTGTGGTCAAAATGCCAGCAAGGTCATTCTAGGAAATACAGAAATTCACCAAGCCATTTCCCAGTGTCAGAAATGCATTAGTTTAGGAGCAAAAAAAGAGACAAGAGAAGGCACCACATGGGCTCTGTTCTGAGTACAGGTTGGGAGGATCTGAAGGAACTTTATGGAAGTGTAATATCATTAATAGGCAAGATACTGATAGATATGTCTCAGTTGCTGTCACTTGAAGAGTGTGACCTAGATTAATTTGTGGAATAGCAGATAAAATTATATGGAAGAGCATGCCTGTCACCTCAAGGAAGAAATTTAGGGTGGAGAAGGAAAGAAATAAAAGTATGTGAGTCCAAACATACACTGCTACTGTTTGGAATGTGCCACTTCCAGGCACCTCTGAAAAATTAAGCCAGGTGAACTGCGATCTCAGTTCTTGGCAGCAGCTCAGTACCAGTGGCACAGAGCAGGAGGTTTCAAGCAGGAACTCAAGGTGTGATTTCCAAAGAGACTGGAGTCTCTCTCTTTTCCAAGGACCTGTATCTCTTCTCACGTGGAATGAAGTGTTCGGATTTTTCAAGCAATACAGATAAAGACTACCTGCACCTCTATCTGCCTTCCATTCAACAAGTATTTTGGGGAATGTAAGACTCATCCTTTGCAGCTGGGGCTTCAGCTGGCATTAGAGCAGGTCCTCAGTACTAACCACACTGTCTCCTTAGTGCCTTGCTCTAGGCTGGAGCAAACTACATGGCTGGTACAAGTGAAAAACAACTTGGGGTACTGTGAGAGGATAAAAGCCTGGCTTCCCCCTGGCAGGACAGCTGTGAGCAGATCGTGCCACACTGTGACAAACTCGAGTGTGCTCTGGCACCTTTAACCAGGACAATACAAACACTGCCAACACGAGTTATGTTGGGAATGAGTGATGCAACTTTTTGTTGCTACTTTTCTTTCACACCTTCAAGGCTTTTGACCAAGCTACACCACAAAAAACCCCAAAAATGTGAGAAACATATCATTCTCTGGAGGGGTGAGGAAATACTGCTATTCTGAGCAAGAAAGAACAAAGTCAGTCCCTGAGCCAATATGTAGATCACTGAAGAGTTTACATATTGTCATCAAGAATAGATGCCAGAATCTGATGTCTTTGATGTCTTTGATGGCTCATCAACAGTCTCATCAGCAACATAAAGCCATCTCAGAATGGAAATTATTTGTCACACTCTGAAAGACTGACATTTGACATGTGGTTTGACAGGTTACGAGGCACCCTGAAAGCACCCTTGTAAATGAAGAAGTTCAGTTCATCCATCAGAGTCTATAAATGACACTTCTGTCATCCTGGAGGTTCTGGGATTCCAAAAGGTGAGTTTGGACAGTCAGCCTCCAAGGCCACACAGCATTTTGCACCCCTCCCTTCACATCAGGAAAGAGAATTTCTAATTTCCTCTCAACTTGCACCTCTGAGAAGACCCTAAAGCCAAAGGAGTAACACACATAGGAAATACAAGGGTAGACAGAAAATTGACTGAAATGTCCCATGATTAACCTATCAAACACAACAGTCGTGTGTTACAATGTTGGGACGTAAATCAGATATTAATTAACATCCCACTCACTGCAGAATACTCCTAAATACGGATGCCTGCAGAAGAAAATGCCCTTTCAGTAGCAGTCCTGGTGCAACTCTCCATTTCTCAGGCATGTAGGGACTGAGACAGTTTAGCATCTGGTACTACTGAGGAATACAGCAACATGCAGAACAGTGAGGCACTTCACAACAGCTACAAAGAGATAAGGTGCCCTGCTTAGAAGCCATAACAGAGCAATAAGGCCATGCCAGCAAGCACCAGAACACCCTAATTGAATTATCTTTTAAAGAATGAAGCACTCATGGCAGCCTCCTGGTTTTGTGTGCAGAGTTTCACAGCACTGCAATGTGCAGAAAAGGCTCCATCCTTAAGGTCACTGCTGATTTTATGTCCAGCGATGTTCAGGAGAGTTTTGATGGGCAAAGTTTTTTCCTCAAATCAATTGCCCTGATAAGAACTTGCACAAATGGCTGCACGGGATGAGAGCAGAGGGCTGTCTAATCCTCTATCCCTTTCCTCATCATGGCCAAAATCAGAAGATATGCTGGGCTCCACCTGATAGCCTTCCTGGAACAGAGTCAAACTCAAGTACATTTGCTTTGTACTTGTGCATCAACAGACTCAAATTCTGGAAAAATAACAGGGGACATGTATTAAAAGCTGAGGGCTTTCCAGTAATAACTCCTATAAACCAATCACACCCATTGAAATCAGCCAGGCATGCCATTTATTTGGTGTTTTGATAAATTATAGCCCTGGGGGGCACTGAGGGCCAGATTTTAAAAGCTGTTCAGCTGTTTAACTCTCATTGATTTCACTGTAATTGATTTCAGTGGGAGTTAGGGGCCTGCATTGCTTCACACTTTGGGCCAGTCCCTCCTATGGTAACTGTACCAATTAGGCAGGAGAGCCATTTATCAGGAGCCCCATTAAACGGAATCAGAGGTGCCCAATTACATCTAAATTACCAGTTCAGCCCCCGTGGTGTTGGAAGGGGAGGGGTGGTTGTTGCTGTAGCACAGGCACCACCATTGACAGGGAGAATGTCTTCCATTGTATCCCACTTCCAACAACACTCATCCAGGGAAAACATCCTGCTTCCTCCATTAACCCACGAGGTGTTTTTACCCTCCCACCAGGTCACTCTGCCACTGCAACAGCCTAATGGTGTAATGGATACCAGGGAGAAAAGCAGGCTGAGTCCAAACCTAAATGAGTGGGGCTTACATAATTAGAGGGTGAGAGAAAGAGAAACTAGAATCTGAGACACGGCCTTTTCAAGGTTTCCAAGGCAGCAAGTGACTGCTTCTCACACAGCACGCACCACAATCGTGTTTTCAATTCTACAGTGTCAGTTTCCCCTATGAGGAAGAGAAAAGAAATCCCCACTCTTTTGAAACATGAGTGCTTTTGAAATAATAGAGAGGAGGTCTGCGACATTATGCTCCACATGAGTAGTTGTGGTGATATCTTCATTTATTTGATATCATCTTCTGACATTTTGTTCTATTTGCCAGCGAGTCATTTGTAACGTTACGTACAAAGGACTCTGGTGCCATGATCTTTAGCTTTTGCCCTGCATTTAATACTAAAGATCACTCAACCATGATGAAACCAGCTGGGTGAAATTCCTCTCCTGCAAGACATGAAGGCCAATGACGGTATGAAAGATGTGGGGCTGCTTTGTCATTTATTGCTTCATATCCCATATGTTTGTCTGACTGGGGAAGGGAAAGGTCTGTTTATTAATACAATAGTTCATGTGAATTGCAAGCAGCTGGAAGGAAAAGAAAAGAGGAAAAAAATCAGCCAGGAAGGCAATGCAATGACGGAGCAGGACAGCCTTAAGGGAGTTCCCAGGTGGCTGCTGAAAACCACATGAGAATGGCAAGTTTGGATGGCTAAGCCTTCCCTAGCACCATGTTTTGGGCAATAATCTTGGGGGAAAGGGTTCTAGCAGGGGGAAAAAATATCCTTTTGGTAAAAACACTGAAAATTTCTGTCAGAACACCAACAGGTAAAGCAGGGGAAGAAACTGACTCTAGGAAGTATAGAAATATTTCCCTGGACAGATGGATTGCTCTATATAGGTCAAGATTTTGTTTTCTGCCAGCCTTCTTTCTCACTCCTAGAATGACACCAGCTGCACCACATTGTACTGCTGGTTCCTCATTCCTGATGGTAATTTTTTCCAGGTGCCAAACCAATCAGAATAATGTAGGGAGCTCAGGTGATTACAGGGACCCAGAGCCAATGTGTTGGGAGGAGTAAAATCCATAGACAGCATTCCTAGCCTCTACACCACCAGGGAACAGACCTCCTGGCCTGCCTGTGCCACCAGGTATCCCAGGACATCCCTCCCAGCTCAAACAAGTTATGCTCCCAGGAGTGCCTGGAAAAGGTAAATGCTGACTAAAAGTGCTTCCTTTTTAGATCAGCTGTTAATGAAAGCTCCTTTTTACCCACAGCCTTGCTGCTGCATGAATGAGCCAGTTAACACACTGATGGTGTGTCAGTGCCTCAGTGTATTCACAATTCAAGATTTAATGCTTACTACTGTTAAGGGAAAAAATATGAGTAACTCATTTAGCTAGATTTAATTTCTTTACTCTCTGCAAAGTCTACAAATTAATTCCTCAGTGGATTTCTGTTCCAGCACTTAACCTAATCTTTTCAGACACAACAGTGATCATTTCTCAGTTCCTGCCTTATTCTGAAAGAAAATAGCTCCACAATACCCTGCCTTCTCTGATCTACCCTTGGTAGAGCTCTCACGTAGCTGCGCCAGATAGAACAAAAAATAATTCTGTAAGTTTGGGTGGAATTTGCAATACTACAGAGGTTGGTTTTGATCAGAAAAAAAAATCCTTTTTCTTCATGAAACCACGAGCAAACACCACCGTGGGGTTTCCCTTAGTGAGTACCCAATCCAAGCCCTCATCTAATTTCAGCTAAGGCTGGGGGAAATAAATTCATTTTGCTTTTCCTCCACCATAATACCCCAATCTATTTCTTCTCTGTTCCTTACCCAGCTAAATTGTTCATTCACTGTTGAGTCCAACTAACCCTTTTTATAACGTGCTGGTCTTCATAGGTGTGGGAAGGAGGGCATGGAGACTAATGAGACTCGTAATAACTCCCAGCCTGTTACTTGTAGAATCTGGCACTTGGGAAAAGCTTCGGTGGTATTTTTTCTTGTGATGATGAAAAAAAGAAAAAAAAAAAAGTGGTGCTGCTTGGCCAAAGGTCTCACGGCTGAGGAAATCATCTGCAGCTCAGGGTGAATGCTGACTTCCTCCTTCCTGATGAGCTCATGTTTTCACACGTTAGGCTATAAAATTGTTATGTGGAGTATTAGGGGCCTCTGGTTTCTCACTGTGAATGACACAGAAGGGCACCTTCTTGCCATGGTAACAAGCCAAAGACACAGTCTTGTACCCAGAGAACATAAAGAAGTAAAGCTGCAGCAGAAGCAGTACAGGCGGATGGGTTGTTCATCAGGGAATGTCTTTAGGATACCAGGTAGATGGAGTGGGAAAAAAGACAAAGTCACCAGTATTGCCTGTTCACTGCAGTGTGTCAGGATCTGGTGCTTCCATAGATGTTGGAGTAGATGCAGAGTGAGGCTGGGATTGTTGAGTGCTGCCACTGGGGTTATCTCAGCCAGGAATCTTGAGGTCTTCTTTCTTCAGATGCTTTTTCAAGATATTGTCTCTTGCACTTGTAAAACCTCCCATCTGTCATTCCTACTTAATGAATTTCTCCATTTCTCAAGCAGTTGTTTCTACCCCATCCTCCTTAAGACAAGATTCTCTTGAGCCACAAACGCCCCTGTTTAGCCCTTTCTGAGATCAAACTCCTCTTGCCCTTAATGAGCACTTGGCCCAAATCAGGAATGGCACCAGGATCTCTGGCGCAGGAGATCTCCGAGCAAGACTTCAGCCCAGGTTACCATTTTCATTTTTAAGTAAATTGTATCTCCAGTGCCTCCAACAGAGAAGTGTGTGAACTAGCCAAGAGTTTTAATCCTTCCCAAAGGCCTTTTGCAGTTGGTCCAGGCTGGCTAACAAGCCTAGAGCTTGTGCACAAGCTTTTAAACATCTGCTCTAAGAGCACCATTTTAGCCCTTTGGCCTTACACATGCTATTTTTGGCCTGTGCTAGTGACTGACATGTTGTCCTGCTGACTGTGTTATTTCACATCCTGGAAACGCTGCAGGCTGTGAGATTGCAGGACTCCTGGTTTGGGAAAAACACAGGTTTCTTCTGTAAATCTCCATAGTCTGAATGTGTCCTGGCAAGAGCCACCTAGCAACGACAAGAGGGGAAAGAAATGAAATGGGTACTGAAAAGCATTAATGCATAATAAACAGAACAGTGGCATAACAGACAGAATTTGATCAGCTGGAATCTCAAATATTGGTGTAGAAGCAGAGTATTTATAGACAGGGGCTGCTCCAGCCCTGTTTAAAAATACTGGCAGAAGTTGGAGGCAGAACTTGGATTACTGTGTAGGGTGGAAATGGCCAACCTACAGTGCAACATTTGCAATTCTCTGGAAATCTTTGGGATTTCAAGCAGCTCGGGGCAAAGTATACTCCACACACATGGTGCCTGCCATGTGTTCAGCCCTCTCCTCTCAGGAGGCCAACTGCCAGGATCTGTGTAGCACATGTGAGGATGTGCTTGGATGAAGCATTACTGGAAAGGGAACTTATGCAAACTTCACTGAGGTCACCTGAAAAATTTCCACACACACCTCTAACACTGTAGTTGTTTTATAACTCGAGCCCAAATGATGCCACTACAGAATTTTTAACCTTTGTGCCTGTCCCTACATTTCCAGACAGGGAGGGTGTTTTTCTCCACTTCACCAGCTCAAAATTCATGCATCAACAAGTTCAAACAGCTATTAAAAAAAGTTCAGGTTCCCATTCAGGTTCCCATTCTCCAACCTAGAGCACACAACACCTGCAGGAATGGTGCAGAGATTGTGCCACATTGCCACTAAATGGTTCCCATTTCCTCAGACACATGCAGAGGTAAAGTGCTCAGAATATTGGAAGGACAGCTGAGTTTGACACAGGTTCCATTGATTCAGAGGATAATAATCCTTCCTCTGGCAATGCAAATAGTCTTGGCAGTGCCCAAAATGTCTCTGTGAGTGCCGAGGAGGTGCCAGCTGCTGACATGGTGGGAGATTGAATTCAGCCTGGGGAAGGGGGAAGATCATTTCCTCTTGTGGCTGCAAAACAAAAAGGGGTGAAAGGAGAAGGGCAGGAACATCCCTCCAGTTATGTAGGTTTTCCCTGAGTTGACCCCTGTGGACACATTTATTCTGATTTCTCTGAGTTTAGCACTTGTTTGCTGGCTTTTATTTATTTATTTTATTTTATTATTTTCTGTTTGCTTTTTGTGGAGCTTCTGAAGGTTCCTGAGATCATTCTGTCTCCATATCCTTATACCTACATGCCTGCCCCTAACCTGACCCCAAACTATCTCCAGGCTTGAGCAACCTGGTCTAGTGGAAGGTGTCCCTGCCCATGGCATGGGGGTTACAACCAGATGGTTTTTAAGGTCCCTTCCAACAACCATTCTATGATTCTGTCAAACCTTTGGGTAAAATTCTGCCAGACGTCAGCCACATCCAAGTTTCAGCTGAAGAAAAGGCACAACCATGGTTTTAATATTCATTAGAGCACTAGGGAGTGTGCTCAGAAAAGAGACAGCAATAGACTAGAGCAGAGTTTAAGACTCTCAAAATACAACTAAATCCAACTGCTCAGCACACTGCTGTAGAAAGCCAAGCTCCAGTTTACAGTGTTTGACTTTATTTAAAAATGCAAATGGCTGCAGCCCCCCATCCATCTGATCTGCCAGAGAAGAGGAGTTTGAGGAGGTACAGCAGAGCACACAACAGTGCTTTCAGTACATTTTGTTATGCTGCAGCAGAAAACTCCAAATGAAGCCTGAAGACTTCATGTATCAATGAACACTGATTTTGCCTTTCACTGAAGGTACAGAAGAAGCTATAAACACTTCTATAAACCCTGAAGAGAGTCCCTGTGCAGTTGTTTGCAGACACTGTCTCCCCAGATGATTAACAAACAGCAGTAATGGGTCTGTATTTGATCACAACGCTGCTGGAGTTAATATCCAGATCCTTCCCTGTTAGGGAAAGGCATTTTCTAGGTGTTTGAAAATGGGCTGGTTAATCATCAAAACTGGAGTCATTCAGGCAAGAGGTGCTTCAGAGATGAGACAGCAGGAAAAAAAGGCTGCTCTGTTTGCTAAAGGTGACAGATTTGACAACCTTTTGTTTCTTCTGGAAGACAGGTGCTTCATCTGGGTGGACATCAGAGAGTGTGGTCATGTAAGATTGTGTCGACTATTTTATTGATACTGAATACAGGCAAAAAGTTGTGCATTTTTTTATTATATTTTTTTAACAGTCACATTTTGCAAGACATTGTCTATGGATAAGAAGAAACATTGCATACGCAACTCTTAACAATTAACCAGAATTCTTGCACCACCAGTATGGGCACAAAATCTTCCCCTCTCATTATACCCAGTTTGGATTTTCCACACTTGATTTGGATTTCTGCCAGGAACAGCACTAGGCCGACATAATTTTATTTCAACCTTTCTTACTAAAACTGCAAGACACAAATTTCTGTCAAAGAGCATTGACTGGCCTGGAGAGGTGATGTGTGCTGGTGTTTGTGAAATGCTGTAAAGATGCAGAACACTTCAGGAATGCTGCTTGTTGTAAGGAGGACCAGAACAGGCGGGGATGCACACTCAGAGGCTCGGGGAGGAGGAAGGGTATGTGTGCTTGCACAGGAGGCAGTGCTGAGGTGAGGTGAATTGAAGGGAAGAGCTCAAGGGCAGCGTGCTGAGGCGTTTGGGAGAGCAGAGCCGCTCTCAGCCCCCACTCCAGATTTGAATGCATTTGTTACCGTGACGAGGCTAACACTTTCTCTTTTGTGCTAACTTTGGTTCGTTGCAGTGCACATCCTCCCCCTCTCCTTCTTGAGCATCTGCTGAGGTCACATCTTCTCCTCTGCTCCCCCCGCCTCCGCGTTTTGGGGATGAACACTCGTTGTTGCTTACCCCAAGCAGCGCCCAGCGCGTGCCCAGCCTCTCCCCCAGGACGGGGACACATGGCATGGCTGTAACAGAGTGGAACTTACACTGGGGACAAGGACACTGTCAATCAAAAAAGAGAGCTAGAGAAGCATCCACACTGTGCATGCTGAGAGGCTTAAGCTGTGCCCAGGCAGCAAGGCCAGCTCAGGACACCGGAGTCCTTCCCTGGGGCTGGGGAGGGCCTGGCTGTTTGCTCAGGGCCTGCAGCATATCCACATGGCTTTGCTGCCGCTGGGCTCTCCTCAGCACCTCCCCAGGGGGAGGAAGACATTGGATCAAGAACTGCCCACAGTTGCTGGGCTACATCCTATTTTGTCTTCTGAATACAGGATGGAGAGACAGAAATGAAGTGAGAGCCAGAAGGTACTGCGTGTCCAGTGTAACAACTGTCAGTAGTTTTTCTCTGCTACAAGTTCTGGTCTGCTGGACATTGGGCCACCAGCCTTTCCCTGCTGCTTCATTTCAGATGCCTGACATGAGCCATTCAAAGTCCTTCCAGTACGTGCTCTGGCACCCATGCAGCAGGTTTTCTCTGTTGGTGTAGGCACCTCAGCCTCAGTTCAGTGGCAACAGTGGAATTTCTGTCCTGCACATCATTGCCTGGCTTGTACTTGTCATGATCTATACGTACCACCTACAGACAGGGAAGGGGAGCTGGCATGCTGGTGAATGCTGCCCTGAGAGCAAAGAGAGCAGGTAGAATCTGTTCAGCAGAAAATTCTCACTAGACTAAATCTAAATTAAATCCTTCTTTGTCCTTCCTGAGACCTAAGCAGCCCTTGCTGAAGCTTTTACTTTTCAGCTTAACTCTTCAGGTATCTTACATATTCTCTACCCAGGGAATATCTACTAATAAGGTCTGAGCACACTCCTGCAATTTCTTTCAAAGCTAACTAACATTAACCTATCCCTTCAGGACTCCACCTTAATTACTATAACTTTACTCCTACTCCTGGCTTATATATTGCTGGTCTTTGTTCCAGACTGATGCATTCTTTCCAGATGGGGCAGGTTCTGGGATTTGGGGGAGTGGAGATCATCGGTGAGACAGGGGGAGAAGAGAAGGAGCAAGAAATGATCAAACAAGTCAGAAAATTTCTCCAGTCTACCAGCCCCAAAATTTCCAAAAGAAGGGAATAAAGATGAAGACAAAACATAATCAGAACCTCCGGATTTAGGGGCTCCAGAGAGGGATCCAGCTGACTTATTTTCAGCAAGAAAGTTTCCCTAAAAAATAGCAATTCAGATGGAGTGAGACAATGCATGTGAGCTGACTTAGGCTAACGATACAGACTGGAAAAAGTGAGTGCAGCAGTTTTATGTTCTAACTTTCATGTTCACATTTTTAAAACAACATATTTCAGTGCAGGCATGCCAGTTGCAAGGGTATGTTTTCAAGCTGAAAAGACTGGTGTCTTCATGCTGAGACAGGAATTTTTACTGAAAAATTGACCTAGAAGTGATTTTTTTAACAGAGAGAAAATTTATAATGGTAAATAATCCAAAGCTGAAGAAAACTATTTTTTTGAAATATCCATTTTTACTTCCTCTAAACTGATTTTCTCCAGCACTCTTATTTTCTATTTCTGCCATTAAATCCCAAAGTCAGGGTTTTGCTGTGCTTCAGCCCTTCAGGCTGTGCTGTTCTGACTCCTCAGCACTCCAAGGGCCTTGCAGGAATTAAATGCCTCTCACAATAGGACACATTTCTAGGGTGAAGGTTTAATTTGGTTTTGGACTGTGTGACTGAGTGGATGAAAGAGCAAACAAGAACTTCCTCATGCCTCTCCATCAGTTCTGCTAATGGGAGCTCTAAGAGTGAATGGATTGATTTGCTCGGTTATGGGTGGGAAATGAACTGAAGCAATCCTCCACCCACCACAGGTCCAGCCAAAAGCAATTTAGCCAGCTAGGAAATAAGGAAAACTGAGATATCCTGCTGGTCCAGGGCAGCCATATGCTGTTGTCCTCCCCAGGTAGGAAAGCAATGCCATCAAAGTTCAGATCAGTGGGGCTCCATGGCACCACACCTGTGTTAGAAGAGCTTTACAGTGAACACAAGAGTGTTTCTAGGTTTGGACAGATGGGTTGGTCATGGCTTTCTGCTGCAGCAGATTCAATTTATCATTTGTTGAACACACACGGAGCACAGTGAGCTACTTCAGCAACTCCATATCCCACAGATTTTCCCTTTCCCTTCTGGGGAATCCGTCAGGGATCCTTCTGTATGAGCCTGTCCAGTGGTAGCCCCCCAAATTCTCCCCCTGGATCACAGCAAAAGATGCCCAGAGCCTGTGTTCTGCTGTCAGCTCTGCAGTCCCGTACACAGGTAAGGGCACACCACGAGGCATTCTTTCCTAAAAACGGGGAGGGATTGTATTGCCACCCCAGCCAGCTTCCTCACAACACCCACCTGAGGCAGGTTAACACTTTTTCTTAATAGAGATGGGTGAGCTGGGTTGATGTGGACACCCAGAGGCACATCCAGGCTGGGCTGTCCTGCTGCACAGAACGCAGGGCAGAGCAGGGATGCAGGATGTGACTCCCAGATTCGTGCAGTCACTCTGGTGTGTGCCATGCCCAGCCCACCTTGGGAACCAGCTGGGACAGCGCTTCCTTGGGGATCCCAAGCACCTCACCCCTGTCTGGTGCACACATTCCCTTAGAGAATGAGCAGCACGGACAGAAGCACTGCCTGCATTTCCTGCTGTCTTTTAGTCTTCTTTGTCAGCAGAACTGTACTTCTGTCCTGGGAATACCCCGGTGATGCATAGCTTCTGCTGATGAGCTAGGATTAGAAGGACTTTACATAAGGCTGTTTGATTAAGTGGCTATTATCAACTAAAAACTTGGTGCTTCCCATTAAGTACTCTCAAACATGTGTCCTCATTTTACTTATTTTGTGCTTGCATTATGCTTCGGAAGAGGCAGCCTGGCCTTTTTGCCTCATCCAGGCCCTTTTGCCAACACTAATAAGATGTTCTGTCTTGTTCAGTGCTAGTTTAAGAGATGCAATGCCCTGATGGAGCCCTTCCTTAAAGGTGTTTCTCTAAGATCAGCACATCACCCTGTAGTTTGCCGTGCAAATTGGCCCAACCCCTGGGAGCTTTCTGCTCCCAACCAGATCCCTCAGCACCTCTCCCCCAAGGCAGCTCCCTCCTTCCAGCAGATCAAAGCCTGCACCACTGACAAAGGACTAAAACAATAACGCTCTCACCTTTTGTCTTTGTTTCTATTGCTGTGCCAGTGCAGTTTGATTTGCTCTTTTGCAGCATCTGTGCTCAGGCTTCAGTGATTTCCCATAATAGTCCAATATACTTTTCATGATCCATGTTCAATTTATACCCACACCCCACTTTAATCCTTTTGTCCAGATCAGTTATTTCATACTTTTGTACATCAAATTGCTTTCACCATCTGTTGGCCCAGTTGCCCTACATAAGCCAAACCCTCTGAAGGTATAATTGCAATATTGTTCATTATTTGCTCATTCCCCTTCCTACCAATATACATAATGACAGCAAAAGGAAGAAATAATTCAAATCTAATTTAAATTCCCTTCAGGTTTTTCACACTGTGCTGATCAAAATAGTAGCTAGGGTCTTCAGAAGAAAAAGCCATCCATCTCAGAAGGGCCTTGATGCCTTGGATAGCTATCTGTGAAAATGAGTGAATTTTTGTAGGACTGTGGCACCATGTACCAGCATTTAGCTAAACTGATGGCAAATGCTATCAGCACATCAGCATGCTGTTAAATCATTGCACAGAAGAATTCCAATCTGGTTAAACAGGATCTGATTTTATACTGCCTCTTCCACGAAATGAATATACTCAAAACATTATTTCTTCTTGCCTTATCTATTTCCATCTCTATTTCAGCCGAAGCTCGTTGTGCTGGGGCTGTGCACCGTGCGTCGTGCTTGGGCAGTTTTTCAGGCATCTACAGAGAAAACTTGTAAGCACCAACCCTCTTCCCCAGGGATAACTATTCCTTGAGCTTTGATTTAATTTCTCCTACAGTCAGGAGGCCACCCACAGAGCTCCAGTTCTGCCTGACCTGCTTCATTTCTGCCTCAGAATTAACAGCAAGGGCACAGAGGGGCATCAGTCTCCGGCAAGATTCATAGGTTAATTCAGACCTGGGTTTGCACTTACCTTTAGGACTTACGGTGGGGAGGAAACTGCTGCAGAGCTGGGGGAAGTACCAGCATCAGAGGCACACGCTCCAATGCAATATGTTCCACCAGCACCCAGCTCCTGGAGGAGTAACTTCAGTGGAGATAAATAAGACATGTAATTTCTTGTCAGGCTGTTGCATTTCCCACTGCTCGTTTTAACAATTACACTCTGTGACTTTTTTTATTAAACAACTGAAAAGAATAGATTCGTGTAACCCAGGAAGAAAAATTGCCTGGAGAAATGAAACATACCCAGACTTAATTTTCTCGCCTGCACTTTTTGAGGTGTTTGAAATTAATGTGTTTTCAGTACAGCAGTCAGTAACAAGACCTGTGGTTTTGGCACTTCTTTGCCACACTCACCTCTTCACCAGCCAATTTTGTTACAAATAAACCCAGGCGGAATAAAAAGGCCCATCCAAGCCGTGGCACAACTTTCTCCTCCTGAAACCAACGGAAACACTGCCGTAGTTTACAACAGGGATTGCCAAAACCCCACAATTATTTCATATGCAGCTTTCTCCAAACCTTATTTTTAAAGCAATTAATAGAAGGAGTGATTGACCTTTAGCGAGCCATATCCCAGCGGGATTTGTAATCAATGCTTCTTCCGAGTGCTTCTTTGCACTGACATCTGTACCAATTACGGCTTCTTCTACAGAAAGGTTACACAAACACAATTTTATTTCTTATTATTAATTATTTTTTCAGACAGGGCCAAGTTTTAAGCGGCTGCCTGGACTTAACAGCTTCAATATTGGATTTTCTCTTGTGAGGAACAGGCTGCTTTAAAGACTGACCTGGAAAATAGATATTCAAGGAGCAGACATGCTGAAAGAGCTGAAGCACTTCTTTTTGCTTTCGAGAACAGAAGGTTGCACATAAAACACATTCCAATACTCATGACTACAACTTCAGTGCTTTTGTAGGCAGTGATGATTCTGAACTCAAGACCAGCCTGTTGTAAATAGATAATAAGGTCAATATGAAACCCTATTTGTTTGTTCAACTGATGCACCTTTGAAACAAAAATAAAATGTGGAAGAATAAAATTGAACTTTCTTTGAAGACCAAGTAGAGAAGATACTGAGACATCAACCTTCCCTCTAGAAACACCTCTGTTTAATTCCAATTCAACAAAACGTAACGTGGTATCATGGTCCTGCCTTCGGGATGGGGAGGAGAATCAGAAAAAGGTAAAACTTTCGGGTTGAGATAAGAAGAGGTTAGTAAGTGAAAGAAAATAAAATATACTAATAATACTATCCACAATAATGACAATAATACTTAAAATTTTAATGAACATGTTAAAAATGGGGAAGATTGGGAAGGGAGAAAGGTTGCGGGGAATAAAGGCTTTTGTCCCACATGATGTGCAAGTCATTAAAATGCATCTTGCTATACATGGAATATTTCTCCTGTGAGGGACAGAAATACAATCCCCTTGAAACAGCTACAACAGTTTTGTTGGGGGGATTTTTTTTCCAGGCAGGACAAGCTGAATCTTCCCTAGCACAGTTATTTCTGTTGGAATTGGTGCCTGGCAGAGCAGGTCCCTCACGGCTGGGGCAGGATGGGTCAAGACCTCCAGGGAGGAGACTGCTGCTTCAAAAATCAACGACATTGATAAAGTTGAAGAAAGGCTTGAAGGAGTAAGTGCTCAGTGTTGCCACTACTACTGAGTTTCAGGGCAATTTCTAAGGCAACATCTAGGTTATAAACATGAAAATATGGCATTCCAGACTCGCAGCCATCTGAACGTGGCTGACGGTGAATGCTCATTTCTATCATTTCTCACCAGGGTGAGTATTGATTTCATTTCTCACACTACACTAGTCACTTGACCAAGCTGCAATCCAATATTTAATGTGTTAGTCACAGTGGCTTGTGGGGGCTTGTGGTCTGTAGTCTATCATATGGTGACCTTTATGGTGACTGGCACAGCCTTAATCATGATAGAAAACGCTGATATAGAGGTATTCACATCATTATTTCTAGCAGTGGCAATAGGGTTGTTGAAGGAGTAAGGTATGAGTAGAGTGGCATTTACTGTTCCCTGTGGACAAGTGTAGTGATTTGTTGTACAGTTTAATGTTTGGGGGTTTTTTTAAGGACAAGGACAAAAAGTTGGCTGCATAGGCAGCTGAGAGGAGGTAAATGCTCTGTTTTAGGTGAAGGAGTGCTTAGAATAGTGGTATCAAGGCTGAAATTTCTCACATTAACTGCTTGCACAGCTTTTCCCAGCAACCCCATTCCCCTGCAAAAGCACTGAGCAGGGAGTTTGAACCTCAAAATGAGGGATGAGCCAGTGACATTGTGAAGTCCTGTAAAAGCTTCACGTTTGTTATGCTCAGGATGGAAGATGCTCAGATACTCTGGGAGCACACAGACATTAAAAATGGCCAGGAGAGCCCAGCCCACAGGGAGTTTGCAATATAAGCAGCTGACCTATGAGCTGGAAGGTCTCTGCTCCCATGAGAGACCCTAACAGCACAAACTATTTTTCATTGAGACCAGACTCACCCCTCAATGTCCTCCCTCTGTAAGAAATAAATGAAAGGGATCGATATTTTTCCATGCTAATTTTGCCATTTGCCAGCCTTCCATATAATCTTTGAAGTCATTCCACGTTCCAAACCATCCTTCCCTTCCATAAACATTATCACCCGTCCAAAATATTTTGCAGTTATTACATGAGCTGTATCAACATCCTCCAGAAGAGTAAGAAGCTGTGATTGATGGTGAGATCCTCCTCACTGTGAAGGGTTAACCTAAATCTTAGGTGCCACTCAAGCTCCCAGGCTGACCCTCAGTGAATTAATAGCTTGCATCTGTTTATTATTCCTTTCCAGTACATTGTCAAATGGTTTCATCTGTGTTTAAATGGATCAGTGGTTTTCATCTTCAGTGTTTCCTTGTTCCTCTTTTGGGTTTTACTAATTCTTTGTTGTTTGTAGATGTTTTTAAAATCATAGAAGAAAGTTCTTTTGTTCATCGCTTTTATTTTTATTTCATAAGGTTTTCATAAAGTTGGAGGTAAAGGACAGACATCACATTAACAGATCTATGTTGTCTTGCTCCAGCTAAAAAAGTGGACCACATCTATGCCTTTTATAAGTTGCATTACAGACAGGGCAGTGTCATCATTTGCAGCTAATCAAAACATGCCACTTGAGCACAGATTTCCTAAACACATGTATCAGTCTTATTTGTCATAAATTTAAACTGGTGCATCTGTTACAACCATTGGTGCAGGAGATGGAAAAGATCCATAGGGAGGCTTTCAGCTTTCCATTTAGTGCTAAAGTGGAGCAGAACTCTATCAGATGCATTATTATTGTCATTATTATTTCATATCCCCCTCCGCCTCCCCCGTGCATTAGCCACTTAACAGAAAGCACGAGTGCCGCCCTTGTCTCAGACTGCTTGCCATCCAAGGGACAGACTGGTGTCCAAGGGACAATAAAGCATATTTCAAAGAGGATGGCCAGGATCCTCCTGGAATGGCTGCATGGTTGCTCAGGAGAGGGGGACCAGCTGGCTGGTGGACACAGAGGGATTTGGGGGTTGGTTTTGCTGCTGAAGTGTAAATATGATGGTGCAGCCGTGGGTTTTCAAGAACAGCACGATGGTGAATGAATTCAGGGAGTGATTGTGAGCGCTGATACTTCATTAGCACAGACATCAAAGAGCGACAGAAAGAAAGAAGTATAAAGAAATATATTGCAGATGCTGAATAACAGAGAGATGATAAACTGACCCAAGTGCTGCTGTAAATCCCATCCTTAGGCCTGGTTCAGATGCTCTGCAAGCCCTGGGCACTGTCTAAGCCTTGCATGCCCTCAGGCTTGCATTAGTCATGCTTCCAAGCTCAAGAACTTCTTTCTTTCAGCAGTGCTCCCAACAACTCCAGCTTGAAGTCTGTTCTAGTGATGTTTCTGCAGGACTCACACGTTTGACTTGGAAAAAAAAAATGCTTTCTTCATTACACTTTGCAGGCTACAGAGTTAACAAGTTTCCAGGAAAACCTTATGTACATCAACCTTGGGCAAAGGCAGGGGACATTCTTTGTGCTTCCAGGTGACCCCTGGAGCCTCGTGATGGCCACATTCATCACCCAGATGAGCTTTCCTCTGGAAAGCATACTTTGAATTTGTTCAGACCTTAATGAGTTATCTACGAACCATCAAATATTTCACATTCCATATGGATCATGCGGGTTTTCCTAAACGACACCATCAGCTAGGGTGGCTGCAAGGATCATAAATAACTCCCTCAGTTTAATGAGTTACAGTCTGAGGAAAGGCTCCTCTACCAGGTAATGAGTCACAGCTTCACTTTGTTGTGGATCAGCTGAGACACTTGATTTACTGTGAGGGCTACCTGCATTAAAACTAATCAGAGGCTATCGAGGAAACCCAAACAGACCCAGCCTACCACAATTTAATCTCCCCACAAATAGAACCAACTCATAAATCAGAGCCAGCATGTAAATGTGTCCCTCTAATGCTTCTGTTAGGAAACCTAAACCCACAAAAAGGTCTGTAGGATGTGAAAACTCTGGTAATGTCAGTGGTACCAGGCTAATTCATAACACACGAGGAGCTGTAAGATGCATTCTGATGGCTAAATAATCAAGATAGAAAAAGCAATTTGACAGATATGTTGATGTCTCCATTTTCATTTTGAAACTTAAAATGGACATATTTTTACACTTTTATTGACCTTCCCAGAAAAACACAGAGAAAATGATAGATAAAGCTGTTAAAATTGTCATTGTAGTTTTCACTTACTGAAAGGAGAATTCTGATAGAAAATCCAGTAAACAAAACACACTGCTTTTAATTAAAAATTACATAAAAAGCTGAGTTGCACAGAAATACGTGTATTTATTGTGGGTGAAGCATCTCTTTTGATCAGCTCTGGTAATGAGCTCTTCTCAAGAAAACAACAGCAGTAGTTCATGGAGGGTCTGTTCAGCTTGATTGAGAAAAGTCATGTTGATACAATGGAATGACCAGGGTGACAATCACTCTCTTGAATAATCATTATCGTATTGTCTTGTCCAGGTGGTAAGACAATCTCCACACGGAGCAGAGCTGAGGCTGAGCCTTTGTTCGGGAGAAAGCAGCACCTCCAGAACTTCAGTCCACAACAGACCAGGCAGGCATTGCTGCAATTTATGTAGGTCAACAAAGCTGAATATTTAAAAAGCTGCATCTTTTGTAAAGACCTTGATTCTCATTCTCTCAGCCGAGGTGTTACTTCAGTTCTGTTCCAGAAAGGTATTTTAAATTTTGCACAAAAGGAAAGAATCAAGATCCTTCTTGTCAAAAGATTAATGATATATGTCCACGTGGAGGAAGTTATGCAAGGAAGTTTTGTTGAGTACACTGGTTGTCTTAAGCTGCCATGCTCCATTTTGCTTCAATGTGATGTGCACAGACTATTAATAATAGTAAATTATTGCATTTGGGACAAAAATTCAAGGAAATAATTTATAACAAAATCTGCATTCAAGCCATCTCTCAGCTTTCACATACTGGTGATAAATCACTGAAGAGACATTTATGATTGATTTACAGGAGAGTTTTATATTACCACAGATATATAAAAATAATAGTTGCCTTCCAAACAACTGTCCTTCATCCTAATTATGCAGCCAAACACATCCTTCGTAATTGACAGTTAGGATGTTTCTCTCAGAAAACAGACTTTGAAAGTCAGAAAGGGAGCTCAGGTGTGGGTGCAAAGGTAGATCCTGAATGATAGTTTCAAGAGTTTGTTGTTAGGCAGTGGGAAATAGTTCCCATCCTTGCGGTGTCAATACAGGTTGTGGTGTCTTTATGGCACTAGATCCCACTGAGCTCTAGGGAATATCCCTGAAAACAACATCTCAAGGTCATTTCTTTCTCTAGATTAGGTCCTGTCTGTAACTTTCCTGTTTAAGTGCATATGGTCTCCTCTAGGAAGATGAACAATTTTAGTGGCAGAGTGAATCCCATCTCTTGATGTCCCATCATAAGTATAAAAAGCTGGGACTAGTTGCTTGATCTAGAGGGGAAGGACATTTAAATGAGTAGTGAGAGATTATTTATTTTTCAATCCATTTGAACCAGCCATCCCATTCTCTGCTGTGAGATAATAATTAGCAACCAAATCTCCACTGCTGCCCCCTCAGCATTAGCAGAATGCCATTCTTGGCTTCTGGACAGCCCTTCACACCACAAAAATGTAGGAGATAGAAATTGTGTCTTTTTCTCAATTAAAAATAACTGCTGAGGGCTCACGTGCAGGCCACTCTACCCAAACAGCAAACATTCATGTGAGAGCTTTCAGGATATTTCCTGTAACCCAATTATTTTCTTTTTAAAATAGCAATGAAAAGTGGAGCAGGAACGTTACGCTGTTAAGAACCTGTCAGGCTTTGCCTCTCCTTGTTGCTCCATTTTCTCCATGCTGATTGAACACCCTAGAATTAGCATCAGGCAAGGCTTGAGAAGCATCAAGATAACAAGCTCACAAATCTCCTTTAATGACACCTTCCTTTCCCACACCCTGACTTTTTTTTTTCAGGAGAGTTGTTCTATTTCATCAACCAGAATATGGGCTCTGTTTGCTTCACAGTAAGCAAGTGAATCAGACATTTTTTCCTTGAGGGCCTTGCTTATTTCAAGGTCAAGTACAGCAACTCCTTGCTGCCTTACTGAGGCACTCTCAAATAACTTGGTTTTATTCTTTGACCTCCCATTGCATTGCCCTGTTTTCATACTGGAGGTCAGGCCAAGAGCAAGTGAATTCCCTTTATCTTCCACTGACTTAGCTAAGTTCCCGTGAGGTCAACAACTCCTCTCTCCCCTGCATTCCTCCGTCCTGCATTTTTATCATTGCTTCAGAGATATTAGACTCCTTCATACCAAACACTGTGAGGATCCTCCACAAGGGGAAGTTCAGCCTCTAGGACCACAGGGATGAAAAAGATGCAGCAAGACTGTGGTGCTCTTTGGATGAAGTTTGCCTGCAGACCCTCAGGAATGCTCTGCAAGGTCTTCAGCCAGCCTTTTGCAGTGACTTCAGTAAAGGCTCCCCTCACACTTTTTATCAGTCTTTTTATCAGATGACCATTGCCTTAAGTATCAGTTTGTGTACTCAGACATTACTCACTTCAGGAGGCTGTTAAAGACATTTCAGTTTCACACAGACATGAAGTAATGTAGGGATTCTGTTAATTCTAAAAGCTTGAACCAATAAAGCACAATAAACCACTAAACCCCCAATAAAATAAGTTTAAAAAAAATTCAATTCCATTCTTGAAGTTCCTACTTGCTTCCATTAGTCTGTGTGCAAACCTTTGAGGATCAAATGCTGTCAAGAATGCTGAAACTCAGCTATAACAGGCTATTACAGTTGAGTACAAGACAGAAAAAAAACATTTAATTTTGGCCAAAAGGCTCACTATATACTCATATTGCTGCCATTTTTCAAAGGCACATTGTTACTTATCAGTATGAACCTAAAAGATTACTGCTCAACTCAGGGTTATGTGTCCAGCCAAAAAGATTGTGACTGACCTTAGGGTACCCAGAGGCATTGGTACAGCTAAGGTGACAAAAGGGTGTTCTTTTACATCAAGCTCACCCAACTGAAATTACATAAGTATATAAAGTAACACCCAATAACACTGTTAGCTGCTCTTAAGATGAACCTATTGAATTGAACTGGGGTCATGCATCAGTTGAAAGGGTGAGAGAATTCAGTTCCAGCCTAAAAAAAAAAAAAAAAAGGCAATAAAAATTCTGGTTTATGGGAGCTGGTTTTGTTTTGAGGAGCTGTTCTACAACATCACAATGGTGTCAGTGCAGTTCCTCCGTTTTCTGTCTGCCCTACTTTGTGTTTGCTGATTGCCTTGATTCTTTAATGGAAAACACAGGCCACTATTTTAATTGTCATCTATCATTATTCAGCTTCCCACTCTCCCATGAACACCTTTACCTCAGCCTGAGAGATGGAACACCCTCCACACTGGCTCACTTCATCTGTGACTACAGTGTTGTCTTAGAGAGTCCCTGGTAGTACAGATTCACCACAAAATCACACAGGAAAATCTCTTCCATTGGGAAGAAACAGCTAATTCAGAAAAGCCCTAAGCCACGTTTTTACCAGCTCAGAGATGTTAGTAAAATATGTTCTGCGAAGAGATACAACAGTCATTTCAATAAACCCAGGAACTGCTATCGTGAGACAAATACATGCTCTACATCACGTCTAGAGAAAAAATATGACTGTGCTGAAAGCAAGCAATGTCTGATTGAAAGCATTCATGCCAAGCTGCAGGATCCACTGAGAATGTGGTCATGGACAGCAAATAAAAGGCTCCAGGAGAAGTCAGCCTGTGCACCTGTGGCTGGATTTTGAGATGCCACTGAGTATCCCTGTAAACAATTTCTTTATTATGGGACAGTTGGATTTACAAGTACTAGGTCCATCAACTCATCACCTAGCACGAAGTGTCAGGGCACAACTGTTCAGCATCTGGGTGGAACTTCACTTTCTCACAAAGTGTTTACAGCTCCCTTGGTCCAAAGCACTACACAAACATCCATATAAAAGCTCTGCTACATTTTGCTATTAAAGGAAGTTACTTACAAGGTGGACATGTAGAAGGAACCAAATTGTGTCCAGCTAACACAAAAAAACCCCAAAGTAAGGGGTCAAAAAGAAACCACAGCAATGAACTTTGGGCTGACCTGCTAATATTGATGCTCAGAGCTGCGCAGAACTGTCCGTGGGTCACCAGCAGCTGAGACTGTGTGAGGGCTTGGTGTGACTTCCTACACAAAAGGTGTCACCATCACTCCTTGTGCTACCCCACCACCTGGACAAGGAATTCTTACAGACTCCAGGGAACACTGCCTTCTGCTGCATCATCAGCCACGGACGGGTCTGGTCAAGAATATTTTCCAGAGTGTGACAGTGACAGGAAAGCAGAACATTTGTAATAAGGTGTTACTACCATGAGTAAGTATCTTAGTCGTTTCACAAATGCACATCAATGTGTAAAATACACGACATTCCCTTTTTTGACTGATTAAATAGAATTATCTTCTAGAATTAGAGCTTCAAGGTCTCATCCTTACAACAAAGAAATTAAGAATTTTTATTGTATATTGACTTACAGTTTGGACAAGCACTGCTGTATGAGATGCTGATTAATAGTCAGGAAAGCAGCAGTCTATTGTCCAGTAATTTACTTTTCATTTTCTGATTCTGCAAATTAACTTTCCTACTAAATGAGGCGTTAGGCTGATGTCAATATTTGCAGGTACTCCACAATTATACTGTGTTTGCTAAATGACATTGCTTTAATTCAAAAGTCATTCTGATTTCCATTTAGACCGTGATCCTGCTGGGTGCCTAGTTCTGCTGTAAAAGTGTCGCATGCCCTCAGGTCTCATGGAGTCAGTGGCACTAGAGATTACTCAGCTGCCTTCAGATCCAAGTCTCATTTATTTGGGAAACCGTAATTAGAGGTTGGGAGCCAGGTTTATGCAATGTGGATCGTAGACAAGACACCCAATCCTTGCATTTAAGAATCTACTCTCTTTTTTAACTCTTTTTATAGATGGAGATTTCAAAGTGAACCTTCACCTCTTGTTAAACTAATGTGTCCTAATTTTCTGCAGTTTTTAGCTTCAGTGAGGTGTTCTCCATCCTTTCATCATGTGGGGGAAGGAACAGCTATCTAATCAGCTTGTCTGAAGGAAATGCCTTTTTAATGAGTCCAAGTCTCCAGCAGGACTCAAAATAGCAAGGCAGTAAAGTCAGAAGTGTTTATAGAAAGAAATTGCTTTAAAACTGTTAGTGTCATGGTATCTTGGAAATGACAGCTGCTGATACACCACAAGCTGCCCGTCTCACTCTCCTTTACTGTCACACATCCTTGGCTGATGGGCACACTTATACCCCCATTCTACACCAGTAGATGATAAAAATCCCTTCCTGTCTCCTCCCTCCTGCACCAGCTGATCCACAGGCTTTTGTACCAGAGAATCACAAAACATAATTTCAAAGCCATCCCAAGGAAAAGCCTCTTGGCTAAAGCCCTGGGATCTCTTATTTATTTACATTTTCTTCCTTGTACTTTGAACGTATCTGAAGTTATTCCTTATTCTCTTAATATGTAATCCTTCCCTCAGACAAAAGCACCAAGCAGGACCAGTCAGGGGTGCAGATCTGGTGCCAAGGGGATATGATTTACGTTACATGCAAATCTGTTTTGGCAGCACATGAGCTCTTCTTTCATCCAAATGGCTTAAAGCAAACGAAAACTGGCCTGAACATGGATACACTGTCCTGGAAAGAAACCCAAATGAGAGTAGTCTGAGACTGGTATCTGAGACAGCTGTGCCTGATTTTTAACTTCACTGGTGGGATTTTGAGTGGAGCAGAATGCAAACCTCTCAGGAACATTATTTTCCTGTACCTAATGCAGCGCTGTGACATCCTCGCAGCCAGGTGAGAGCATCTCCTCTGCCAGAGCAAGGCGCACAACAAGCGTCAGCCCGGCAGACTGAGGCGAGCATGCCCCGAGGGCGGCTCTCACGATGATGCTCCTCAGCCACCCTCGCAATTATGTCAGATTAGCAGCGATTTACAGCGGGGCTGGCACCCAGGGCCACAGGGCAGGAGAGCGGCCCCACGCTGCACAAACACCTGTCTAAAACCATAGCCATGGGGAAGGGTGAGGATGCAGACACTTGGGTGAGTGTCAGACTGCAATAGCTGCTCCCGACCTACAGCAGTGAAGAGCAATGAAGTGCAGTCACCCTGCAGAGAATATCCAGAGCAGTTTTGGTGGCAGAAGTCAATAGTTATGGCTGCAGCACTGCTTTGGTTGGAGTTTTTTTAATATATACTACAGGTCTTCTGTAAGGCCATTGTTTTCTCTTAGCACCTGCTCTTGGTTTTCTCTGCTACATCCTCAGCAAGAATAGGTACACCACCCCAGTATGGCTGTACTGGGTGAGGCACACATTAGCTCCCTGGACTGTAAAATATGTCTGGAAGGTTTGGGAATACGATTCCAATGGCAATTGTAGAGATGCCTAATGATACAGCTCAGCTGCTTGCTTTGGCACATTTCACAGGAGTGGTTTCCACCAGCTCTGCTGAAGGGAAATCATCCTCTCCTGTTCCTTCTCCTGTTACCCACACTGCTGATGGTCCAGCTTAGATTTTCAGTTTGCACTTTTGCCCCTTGAGGCGTAAGATACCAGTCAAGTACTGCACTAAGGTCCTCACCCTTCACAGCTCTCTCTCAGCTCTTCAGTGCCACACCCCCATATACCACAGGCAATGACTCTACACATGGATCAAGGAAGTTATGCCTGCCTAGTATCAAGACACACGATTACACAGCTAATTTGCAGTAATATTAACCACGAACAGGAGGGAAAAAGAGGTGAACCAAAGCAGAAATCATCTCAGCATGGTGACAGAAAGGAAAACTCTGCCTGCTAAGGTTACCCAGAGATGAATGTTGACACAAGCCCACAGGTACTCAGCAAGGAGATGTCCAGAGACAAGGTGTAATGAGATGGTCTCAGGGGAGCTGGCTTGTTTAAGTTTGGAGTGACCAGCCTTATCTAGGGCAGCACGCTGCCTCCCAGCAATGAATGTTGGAGTGTTTATAAAAACCTGACAAGGTATTTGCGAGATATTTAGTACAAATTACTGTGGGCAGAAATGCTTGCTTTGATTGGGGGAACAGCTGAGAACTGTGCTGGCAAAACTGCTGAGCCCTGAGGAGAAGAGACTATTCTAGCTATAGAGTCATTTTTCATTCTAGGCTAATGATAATCCAAGAACATTAGTATTCCACACATTAGTAGTTAAAGCTGAGTCAATTTAGGCCAGAAAAGCTGTTTGGGTATGGCAATAATTAACTATTAAATCCAACCAGGTCACTTGTCCATCCCTGAAGCATTCTACTGAGATCTCTCAGGAATGTGGTCTGTTGAGAGGTGGCAAAAAGCAAGCTCAGGTCTACCAGTGTACTTGAGTGGAGATGCAAGACCCTCACTCTTTCTTTCGGCAGAGCAACCCAGGAGGAATTTTTTGAAAGGAAATAAGTGTGAGTATACAACATAAAGAAGAGCAAAAAAATCCAGGCATTCTGTCTCTTCTGGAAAGAAACCGAACTGAAAATTGTATTCTGCTGCAATAAACCAAGCAACCAGATGTTTCAGATAATTAGTATTAGAGTCAAATTTTTCTAGCAGCTGTTTTCCTTGTGAAAGACAAGCAGTGCATCAGCCTGGACAAACTCTTCCAACAGGATGTCTAAGACGTGATCAAGACACAAGATGTCATTTGCATATATTATATATATATTCTCAAGAGCTTTAAAGCATCAACTTGAATATTGGTAACTGCAGTAGCACGTGCAGAAGTTTACTTCTGTCTCCAGATATACATTTGGTGAGTTATATAAGTTTTCAGAACTTTGCTGCCTTTAGCATCTAACCCAGAGCAGGCAAAAATTGACTGGAAAGAGCAGCATGCCCCAAAAATGTGTATTGATTCTGTTGGTTTGGTTTTTTTTCCAAGAAATTTTAAGACTTCCCCTAGCATAACTGTGTATGTTCAAGTATTTTAGGAGACACCATTCTGTTTTCACCTATTTAAAAGTCTGTGAGCTTGTCCATCCTGTTTATAACGCACTACAGCATCCACCTGGAGCAAAGCATCTATCTAGCCACGCTAATTGAATTCGCCTGTGAATTTACCCATCTAGAGATAGAGACTTTGCTAGCTTCCCAACTTCAGAATTTTTATAGAAGAGGTGCCTAAATAAACATTTCAGGAAGGAGATGAACACTTTTGTTGTCTTAACAGATTTCCGGAAAACTTGCCTTTTTGGGGTTTCTTTGGTGGAAGAACCAGTTTTTTCAGGAGAGAAAACAAACACCTTATGAACTGGCAGAAACCTGTATGGAAGAGCCAGTTTCTCATGGCCTCATGCAAAAACCTTGGCAGTTGAGGCCTCAGGTAGCTTCTAACGTGCATCTTGTGAGGCTTGCAGTGTCTGGAGGAGTGATCAGTATCTCATGAAAATGAAGACCACTCATCTACAAGCATCAGACTGTTCTCCCCACTAATTGTTTGATAACGATGCCTCAGGCCATTAATGTTGGAGACTGTGTCCCTGGGGTGGACTGGATTATTGACACCTGTTGATGTGGCCCAGACCTGCTGGAAAAGCTGTGGCAAGACAAAGTTCAGCATGGGAGTGACCTGTTGGCAGCTGATGAGCAAAGGGCAGCAACTGAGTGTGCCAGGTCTCTCCCCTTCTTTTTCCAGCAATGGTTTGCAGTTCTGCTGGGGCAACGTGCACCAGCTGGTCTGAGCAAAGATTCATCAGCCTGGGTGGAGACTCTGCTCAGATATTTTCAGCACCGCGTTTACTAAGGTTATTCACATAAAAATAGGCCAAAATAAAAAGCACCCCAGAGGTGATAATATTTTGGGAGAAGAAACTCAAAAAGAGTATGGGAAGAGAAAAGGGCTCATTCAAAATATCAGTTCTCTTGACTTCCTGGTCATGACTGGTTTATGCCCTGTAAATTAGAATGGTCTTAAGTTCCATTTTCAAAGGTATCTTCTGAGGTGTTCAGGAGCTTCAAGGTCCCAACCACCTCTGAAAATGAAATTTAGGATGCAAATGACAGGGTATTCCTGAAAAATGTAACCTGTGTTTCCACAGAAAATTCTTCCTCTCAAAGGCCATGGGCATCCCAGGACTAAATGGATGATGGATTCAAAGTTCCACATAACTCGGAGTTTAGTAACACAAAGAAGTAGAACAGCAGCCCCCAGTGTGGATCCAGAAATGAACTAGAAAAGTGCATGTGAAGAGCGAAACAGATCAGGTTTTGCAATTGCGCCGACAAGGAATGTGATCTGTAATAGTAGAAGTGAACATTAGTGGTTTTTAACTGAAGATATCTCTTGAAATTAGAACTCGAGGTGGGGCTGACCACAAAGGGCACCGCGGAAGGCAGGTGGCAGGGACACGAAGCATGGCCAAGGCTGGCGCACGTGGCAGCGGCAGCGCGACGCAGGTCACCTCCAGCCGCTCATGTCTTCTTACATTTAATTTTTGTGGGGCCTCCGCTTCCCTTTGAAAAGGAGCCCCTACAACTGAATGGAACAGGGGACACACACCGGCAGGGAGCCGCCGGCCGGGCCGCTGCGGGGGCATCCTGCCCTCAGCCTGCGGGGAGAATCCCGAACCCCAGCGCCGCGCGGGAGCATCCCCGCTCCCTCCGCGCGCGGGTGCGGGGCCGCAGCCGGGG